>VONZ01000198.1:285000-537500 GCA_012976165.1 Labeo catla
GCTTAAGTGAAAAATATTTTAAAAATATTTGTATCAGTTTTGTGCAGTTTACAGGAAAAATAAGTCTGCTAACTACATTGAAGAAGGCCACTGTGAAATTATAAAACTAAAATATGAGATCACTATTTACAAAAACTCAAAATAAATGCAAATACGTTTCTAAACACTTTCATTACTAAAAACATCTAAAAAATGTTAAGCATGTTAAGGAAATGAATTAATTTTAACAAAATCATGGTCGCACCACATGACATGTTGTAAGGCTATAGCCAATTCATTAAGATGAGAAAACACTAAAATCACTTAATTTTAAATTTTAATGTGAATTTGTGTACACAACATTCTTAATGTTTGAACATAAACATATATATATATATATATATATATAATATTATGTACTAAATTGCAACTTTAGCTAATTTATAAATGGCCATTTACAAATATTTTTAAATACATCACATAAATGTTTCATCAGAAATGATGTTTAATTATATTGGATTTACAATACAGTAAACTTGAAGCATATGAACTTTAAGCATATTTCAAAGACAGTAGACTATTTCTATGGAAAGTTTCTTATTTTTATAAGAAGTAGTTTTTTTGCAAGTATGCTGAAGTGTACTTCCTTTCCACAAGGGATGCCCCCGCGCACCCACACACAGAAGCAGTTTGCTATGTGGGGCACGGACAAGAATGGATCAATCACAAGGAATCATAGCTCAACTTTCTCATCGCCTCTGACACGCATTCAGAGTGTAAACGCTAGCCCGCGGCGCAGCGCTAAATATAAACATTATAGCCAGCTGTCAACACAGACAGGTCTGTTGTAGTACAGGTCTTCTAGGTTAGCGGCGTCTTTTGCTGCGGGGAGAAAAAGGTGCATCTGTTTTTGGAGGAATCCGTCTATTTCTGGAGAAAGCTAATGCTAAGTCTTCATTTATGATTTATAGGTTAGCATCCCCAGCAAGCACTCCTGCAATGCTCAGTGGTCTGAACTAAGCATTTTGGCTCTGGAAGAAATGTTTGAATTGAGAATAGAAAGATTTGCTTTTTAACAGCTCTGAGGGTCTCTGAGGGTGCAATACCCCTCACATCCAGATGTTATGGACGGCTTATCGCCTCAGGCCTCTCAGCCTAAGAGGCTAGCGCTTGTCAAGTGTTACGGGTGTCGAGACCGCTTTGTCTAGCTAACGCTAGTCTGGGCTTTTCTGAGCGAGAAAAGACTTTAGATACACAACCTCTCATTGATTCTTCAATGAAACAGTAAGTGTTTTGTGAATCGAAAGACATGTGGTGTCAAACGCAATGTTTGTAAAGAGAATTTCCATAATCCTCCGAGATATGTCAGGGCCTGCAGATCTTGGCAGCTTTAGCAGTCATCTGTTCGAAAGTCATGAAGGATGATGTGCTTGAGCTGTAAGAACTAGGTCATGTGTCCATTTGATTTCATTATGAACGTTTGTGATTATAAATATCCACGTGCCAGAGGTGAGTGGCAACATCTGTAAGCGTGTGCAGAGAGCTCAGTAAAGCAAGCGAAGGAATTTTTCCAGGAACTGAAAATACGCTAGAGGCTGAACGCTAACATCGTTAGCATGTGGAATATAGTTTGTGCTTGGTGAAAGATTATTGCGTGCGAGCTCCGTGGAATATGATTAATTTTGAATCTCACTGTGTGGTCAAAAGTGCATGTGTGATTTAACTGCTGCAGCTGTCTAGTTTAGATATGAATATGTGTGTATCCTCTATATCAGGGTGTTTTAACTTTTTTATGCCAAGGATCTATTATGGTTTTCTTGCAAGGAACACTCTTCCTAAAATCAAAGTCAGCTATATATTTTTTATGTATACAAACTCTGAAAAATAAGAATATAATTGGATTTTAGATTTATTATTTTAAAGCTAAAATTAGTTTTTAATATTATCTAGACAGCCTTTACTTTTTATTGATCTTTATAGAGTTATACTATACTTTGTTGGATGTTTATTCTATAAACTTGAGAAAGTTGTTCAGTTTAAGTTTATATTGCACTTTTCATAGCAATTATTTTGCACAGTTTAACAAAGAATAATGCCTTATAATCCTAGTGAACAAGATTCAAATGACAAGGTAAGGCAGAACTCTGTAGAAAGATAAAACAAACAATAAAAATGTTATTATATTATATTAAATTATATTATATTATATTAAATTATATTATATTATATTATATTATATGGCTACAACCCCCCACATATCTCTGTATTTTTGGGCTGAGTTGCATTTTATTTTATTTTATTTTATTTTATTTTATTTTGCTGTCCAATGAAGCCATGTTTATATTAAAGGCTATTAAAACAAATATATGGGTCATTCTATAATTGTGAGTTCATCTCATGTCCGTGAAGTATATTTTTAATATATTTTAATCAATATAAAGCCCCGATGCTTAATTTTCTAGTACACAATTATATTTTTCCCAATCGCACTACTATATGCTGAAAAAGCCATATCTTTTGTTAAAAAATTATGTTCATATCACTTATAACCCTGGTATTCAGCTGTCCTATTTTGTAAAGTTGCTCATTCGACTCTGCATTCCAGCATGAAAATGACCTCAAATATAAATTAGTTTTATAGTTATGACTTAGGTTAGATTAGGTTATTAAGACATTTGGGTGTGCGCTTCAAAAATAATAAGTGTTTATTGTGATATAACTTGTTTTATTTGTGTCTGAAAAACCATTGTCAATTAAGTTACCTACTAGAAAACACCCCCTCAGAAAGGAATGGTTTGTCCCATTCTCGCATAATTTGCACAATTATGTTCTCTCTTTCCCCTAATATTGGTTAAATATTAGCAAACCTGTGTCAAGAGTGGATAAACTGACTGTTAACAGTGTTACACAAGTACTATTGCTGTAACTTATGTTTTGTTTATGGAAATATATTTCTAATTTACCATATTCTCAGTAGTTCTAGGCTTCAATGTTGAGTATAGGCCCAAAACAATAAAAATGTCAGTTAAGTTACCTGTCAACTGTGTTACCCAGTAAAGGTAACATGGTGGACAGTAGCAAACGTAGATGGTATTTTATTCACATATTTCCATAGATCACCTTATTTATATATCACTTTATACAGTATAGATTGTTTCAAACCAGCTATGTAAGGTCATGTTTGGGTTTTTGGGAAAAAGATAAACTTTTTTCTTCACATGAAGGTAACAGTGTAGGCTATGGGCTATTACAGTATGTGCAAAAAAGGGGCTAAAATCACATTACATTCTAACATTGTAACATTACAATCTAAAAACAAAACTAATGTTTTTTTAAGGGAGAAGATAAATTCAATAAACTAAAAATGAAAAAAAATAAAGCACAAAGTCACTCTACAGTTACTGCTGTCATAAAAATACACTTACTTGTAGGTATAAAATTCTATACATGCCACATTTATTACTACAAATATTTGATCAAAATACCTGTTTTAGTCAGAATTATTGTGCTCTGTCTATTTGGCACCTACACACAACAGTGCTTGTTCACTGAAGTCTGAAGTTTAGCGGAGAATCGCATGCTGAAGGCAAAATGGAAATATTTACATGACTCTAACATGTACAGATGAAAAATATACCTGTGAAATGTAAGATATGCACTGAGGAAAAACAGCACATCTCTGAAACACATTAAACACTGCAGTAGCCTGTCAGCAGCGCACGTATCTGTCAGAGCATCTGTCAGGGCAAACCGCTTTAAAATATACGTTAACGGTATCGGAGTTATTTTAAACCCCTTTATATAAAGCACGTCTCGCATTTCGAACAAATTGGATTATGTACTTTCCCCACAGTAGTTCACTCTGTATCCTCCGCTATATTTTTAATGCATTCTAGGTCAGTATTAAACTACTGTATATCGATATGAATCAATATAATATAGGTTATTACATACCATTATATTATTTTTGACAAAACCTCCAAATTAGATGCAGATTTCTGTTTATTTGTTAGTTAAAAGCATTTAATAGGATCAAATAATCATGATTAATCTCACAAACCTCAGTTTGAATACCCCTCTACATTACCTTTTGTTGTGTAACACTTGCGTGTCACTATACTGTTCATTGCGTTTTAACAGTCATGAACAGAAATGCCTAGCAGAATGGCTGAAATTCAATATTTACTGTACCGCTCTTCTGAGAAATGAGCACCTCTTGCACCAGCAACACTTCTTTTTAAGAGAGCAGTCTATATGATGTGATAGCAATCTATCATTTCTTCTTTGGGGAAGAAAAGGAACAAATATTATCCATCTATACCCTGCAAAGTGAGGCGTTTAGCGTGTGGAAGTTCACCGTAATGGTATCACTCTATTGCAGAGGTTCAAATGTCTGTGTTGCTTGTGGGCAGATAAGAAGCAGGTTGATTGAATGTGTAGGACTCCATTGACCGCGAACAGTCGCATGCGCAAAGCTCCCTGTAAAACCTCCTTTCACTCCAAGAAAACTCTTTCACTTATCCCTTTCTCGCCAAGAAAAGAGAAGAAAAGGCATTTTTGTCTCTGTAGCCTTTAAACTTGTATGGCAAACAAGTTTCACGCAAACATTTCATTTGTATATTCCAGAACTCGCCAACACAAAGGGATTCCCTTTGACGGACAGAATGAATAAATCACTATACGCTCTGACCATATAATATTAAGCGTCTGGATGACGTCTGGAACAAAAGAGCTGACTATTTAAAAGCCTTGTCGTTTTCTTAACACAGACCCACAATTCCTCAGAGTTGGCCCGCTTTCAAATACGGGCAGCTGAAGCAACCGCAACTGTCCTGGGATTCTCTCGAAAACGCTTTGTGCACATGGATGCCTGTGATTTCTGGCCGCGCTTCAAATAGATCTCCTCCTAATGCCGTCTGCGGACATGGTTGTGCTCAAGCGTCAGATGCTACATATACTGCATTCGAGGGGCCGGCAGCTGAGAGCAGCTCATTAAAAAACACCCACGGTCATCGTAAAAACACCTCAACTGCACCCCGACCGCAGCGCTTGGCGGTGGACGAAGGTTATCGGCCCATATCAAGTCGTGGGAGCCCATATGTTAAGGGGTTTTCGGATGTCTGTGCCGAGGAAACCCTGTGTAGCCATTATTTTTCAGCCGTGCAGTTGCTTATCAGAGTCTATAGGTGTCACTGTTTAATATATCAGGCTGATCTGGCAACGGCGAGGCAGCAGTGATGAATGTGGCAAACATTCATGGCTCTGCACAGTTCAAGCCATTATCATCCATGGCAGAGGCCTGACGGGGTCTAAATCCTAATTATCTGTCTGTGAAAGGGAGCCGTTCTAGCACTGCGATCACCCCTCCTCTCGCACGTCAATCATTACCACCCTTTTTTAAGCCCAAATAAGGGTGCTACAGCATGTCAAGTAGCAGCGCTCTTTAAATGCCTCTGCTCAGGAGCCACAATGCCGTGTCATTTCATTATCAGCTTTAATAACACAAAGGTAGACGGCTATGTAGCCATCTCTTTTTTTGCTGCTGCTGCTTTTTTTTTTTTTTTAAAAGTGCAGTCTCGTTTTCAAAGGGTCTTTTGATCTCCCCCTTCCAAACTCGAAAAAGCCAATCTGTCCCACTTTAATGAATCACTATCTGCTCTTATACAACCGCCGGCGCGTCTCAGGCAGATCAGGGAGTATTTACCAACATTTAATGGAGGTGGGGGAAGAGGAAAGGAGGGGTGTGTGCGGATAAGCAGTCAGTTAGAAGGGGCTCCGAACTAAAGATCTGCAAAATTACACATTTGCATAATCAACTAGTCTGTCTGCTGGAAGATTTATTTAATTAGGATGGTTAGGATCTTGTTACATGCATGTATTAGGGGGTGTTCAAAAATAAGTTATGGATCAAAACGTACAGTAAGAGTTTCAAGTATTGATGCATGGTACCGTTTTGTTTATGGGCCGACGGTGTTAGGGAGTAACTACACTGTAAAAAATAAAAAACTCAATTTGTTGAGTCAGCTTAAAATAATTTGTTACCCTGCTGCCTTAAAATGTTAAGTTCAGTCCACTAAAATAAGTTCAACTTGAAATGTTAAGTTGTACTAAGTAACAACTTAGATATTTGTGTTTGCTAAACTTAACAGATGGGTAAGTAACCCAGCTGCCTTAAAAATTTTAAGTTGATTCAACTCAAATATCTAAGTTGTCACTTAGTATAATTTAACATTTCAAGTTGAATAAACTTTTTTTTTGAGTTGACTGAATTTAAAATTTTAAGGCAGCCAGGTTACAAATTATTTTAAGTTGACTCAACAAATTGTTTTTTACAGTGTAGTTACGTGTAACGGAAGTACATAATTTTTAATTACAAAATACAGTTGAGATCAAAAGTTTACATACACCTTGCAGAGTTTGCAAAATGTTAGTTATTTTACCAAAATAAGAGGGATCATACAAAATGCATGTTATTTTTTTTATTTAGTACTGACCTGAATAAGATCTTTCACATAAAATATGTTTACATATAGTCCACAAGAGAAAATAATAGTTGAATTTATAAAAATGACCTGGTTCAAAAGTTTACATCCCCTTGATTCCTAATACTGTGTTGTCACCTGAATGATCCACCGGTGTGTATTTTTTTAAATTTTTTTATTTATTTATTTTTTTAAGTGATTGTTGTTCATGAGTCCCTTGTTTGTTCAGAACGGTTAAACTGCCCGCTTTTCTTTAGAAAAATCTTTCAGGTCCCACAAAGTATTTGTTTTTTCAGCATTTTTGTGCATTTGATCTTTTTCCAACAATGACTGTATGATTCATGATGATCCATCTTAAACTGAGGGACTCACTGATGCTCCAGAAGGAAAAACAATGCATTAAGAGCCAGGGGTGTAAACTTTTGAACAGAATAAAGATGCGTACATTTTTCTTATTTTGCCTAAATATCATATTTTTTTCATTTAGTTCTGCCCTTCAGAAGATACAGAAGATGTTTCCCAGAAGAAAAAATAAGTTAAATTTACCCTGATCTTCAAATCCAAAAAGTTTTCACCCCCAGCTCTTAATGCACTGCTTTTCCTTCTGAAGCATCAGTAACCATTTGAACCTTCTGTATATGAGTCATTCAGTTGTCCTTGGTGTGAAAAGATGGGTCTCAAAATCATACAGTCATTGTTGGAAAGGGTTTAAATTCTTTAGGACGATAATTAAAGTACAGTAAATGTTTTTTATCATCTATTTATTTTTCATTTATTCATTCATTTATTTGCTTAAAACATGTTAAATTAATATAAGTTAAAACATTAACTTCAGCAGCTTTTTACATTTTGTGAAATGTTTCTTTTTTTGTGCACACCCCCAATTTTACATATGGATTATATTTGCTGTAATGTACAGCTGCAACTCTGCAAAATGTAATCTTTAGTGAATCTCCTAAATAAATATCCATTTTACATACATATTACATGACACTGAAGATTGGAGTAATGGCTGAAAATTCAGCTTTTGATCACAGAAATAAATTACATTTTCATAAATATTAAAATACTTAAAAGACTTTTAATTTGTAATCATGTTTCACAAAATAGCTGTTTTTACTGTATTTTTAGCAAATAAATGCAGACTTGGTGAGCATAACAATAATAATAAAAAAAAACATAAAATGCTTCTATAAATAGAAATTTGAACGCTAATGAAAATGGATAAAAATGTAGATAAACCCATCCACCTCTCTGTTCAACTTGTCAGTTAGTGGTCTCCAAGTCAACGTGCTGACCATCTCATCCATCCCATCCCTACCCCCAAACAATCCTGTAAACAGGCCAATGAGGTGTTTGAAATAAAAACGGCAACGTTGTTATTCTCCTGTGAGCTTATTGTGTGCAACCTTGTGACCCTCAGAAACATTAAAGGCCAAAAAAAAGAGTTGCACTATCAGAGGAGCCAGTGAAGGAGATCAGTGGGCCAGCACATCTGTGTGATGCTGCTGAGCACTAATGATGTTTTCTCAATCCGGAGGCTGCTCTCATCTTGTCTGCTCTAATGGGCTACCCATGATTATCAGGGTACGGAAACTGCGATGAGTCATCTACTATTATGGCAGTCTGTGCTAAAAGTCAACTGGAACCAACAAGCAGACCCTGCTTTATCAGATACACGTGTCGCCATGCTTTTAACATGAACAAAGCTTTCTCGATATGACAGCGTCGTGCCGTGATGCGTGAGTCAGGTGCGTTTAAAGGGAGGGATCGGCAGGTCGGAGGAAATAGAGAGAGAAAAGATAGCAGGGGTATTGATCCTTGTCCTCTTTCAAGAGACGCAGTGTGCATACTTAATCCAGACGCAAGTGTGCAACTGAGCGTGCAGCCTCACACATACAGGGTGGTGACTATTGCATAGTGATGAAAAGCCTGTGTTAACATGGCAGGAAGAATCTCGTGGGGAATATGTATTATTTTAACACAGAACATTTGATTTGGGTCAGACTCCCAAGGAGTGGCAAATGTCCAGGGATGTTTATTATTACCCTCACTGCATGGCGAAAAACATTAATATCACGTCAACTGAAAAACACTGGACCTGAGACAAAAGTCTACAAACCTCAGGTTCAGATTCAATGTGCCAAAGCCTGGGGGTCACTTGTCCGCTTTTGTTAAAGCCTATATATTCCGGCGTTCTTTTATTTATTTATTTCTGCTCTGCATTTGTGTGCATTTCTGTTCTCAAGGACAAATGTAGCAGGGCTAGTTTCCTCATAGTCTGGCTACATCTCAAACCGTGAATGAAGATTAATAGTGGTTCGCAGTGGCAAGATGTTGCACTGTCATGGTTAGATGTTTGCCTTGTTTTTGCGATACTCATGTTTTTTTGTGTGTGTTTGGCTGCAGTATTTGTTTGCCGATACATCTTTTAAGCTCATTAATTCATAGATCTCACTTCTATAGAACACCATAGTTACCTGCTTCAGCACCCAAATAGCATCCAATTAACTCCAATTCTTTGCGTCTTTTTCCATAGTGACATGAAAGGCCTTTTCAAACCTGTGAATCAAACAAGTACTCTGCCACAGTCCTCCTAATGAGGCTGTAACACCTAGAAAAGATCTTAGAGACTGGAAAGATCTGCAAATGTTCTACTGAAGTAAAACTCTAAAAGACTCCACATGACAGGCGGGGAGACCCGTATGACTACATCATTTTATTAGCAAGTACATGCGGTCATGATCTGAATTTATTTTAAATGGCCAAGTATAAAGTGAAAATGCATAGGGGTCCCTTAAGGTCCCTGGGATCATTTATATTCAAAAGTTAAGGCTCTTCCATTACATTTTTTTTTTTTTTTTTCAAAGGAGAAGTTCACTTTCAGAACAAATAAATTTATAGATAATTTACTCACCCCCTTGTCATCCAAGATGTTCATGTCTTTCTTTCTTCAGTCGATAAGAAATTATATTTCAGGAATTATCTCCCTATAGTGGACTTCAATGGTGCCCCCAAGTTTGAACTTTCAAAATGCAGTTTAAATGCAGCTTCAAATGGATCTAAACGATCCCAGCCGAAAAAGAATGGTCTTATTTAGTAAAACAATCTGTTATTTTTTAAAAAGTCCCATCTCGTTTTCTTTCCCAACTTTAAAATTGTCCTATAGGAGAACCGACCCAGTGTTTACAAAGTGAACGTGCAAAGAAGATCAAACACCCTTTACAAAAAAGGTAAAACAGCGATGTAGGATGATTTTAAAGTTGAAGAAGAAAATGAGATGGGAGTTTTTCAACATATCCTAACTGTATTGACCCGGATTACACAGACTACGCATGTGCATTGCAGAGAAGAGACAAGATGGGCGTTTGAGGTTAAAGCGTATATAAATTGTCAATTTGTTTAAAAAATGACAGATCGTTTCGCTAGATAAGACCCTTCTTACGAATTGAACCATTTGAAGCTGCATTTAAACTGCATTTTGAAAGTTTAAACTTGGGGGCACCATATGGAGAACATTCCTGAAATGTTTTCTTTAAGAAAAATAATTTCTTCATGACTGTAGAAAGAAAGACATGAACATCTTGGATGACAAAGGGGTGAGTAAATTATCTGTGAATTTTGTTCTGGAAGTGAACTTCTCCTTTGAATGTTTTTAAAAGAAGTCTCTTATTCTCACCAAGGCTGCATTTACAGTATTTGCTCAAAAATACTATGAACATTGTGAAATATTATTACAATTTAAAATAACTTCTAAGTGTAAATTGTAATGGCAGTTTTTACTCAAGCCTTCAGTGTCACATGATCCTTCTTGAATCATTCAAATTTGCTGATTTGCTGCTTAAGAAACATTTCTTATTACCAATGCTGAAAACAGTTGTGCTGGTTAATATTTTCATAGAAACGTGAAATATGTGATACATTTTTGTTTTCAGTATTGTTTAATAAATGGAACATTCAAAATAACACCATTTTCTTGATGAATAATAAATAATTAAAGGCATAATATGTAAGATTTTTAAAATTAGAATATCCAAAAAACACAAGAGCAGTGTTATATATTTAGCTGATTTGTGTACTTACATTATCCCAAATGTTTCCAGGATTGTTTAAATCTAGAGAAATAAGCAATTTTAACTAGTGACCCATCCCTTGTCATTGCGTCGCCTGCCAATGACATCATACATCTTAATTTCTGGTTTTATTTTGTGGAAAATGTAGAAACATATATATGAAATATATAATATATAATATGAATTTTATTAGACAGGAGAAAAGCGCACAGAGTAGCATTATAACAGAACTTTCAACACACTCAAATGAATCTAGTAGGGCTGGGTGATTTTTCCAATTTATCGATTAATTTGAATTTAATGTTTCGCCACAATTTATTTTTTTAGAAATCAAGGAATCACGATTTTGAATAGAAATATTACCAAACGTTAGAATTAGACGTCTTTGACAATATGCCAGTGATAACAGTAAAGAGAAATCCTATCTGCAAAGATATTTATAAGTGATTTGTTTAACATTTACATAAAGTTGACAACTTCCTGTGTGGTGCACTTGGAATAGAATTTTATTTAACTAGAGGGTTAATAAAGAAAAAGGTACTTGAATCATATTGTAGCTACATTTTCAAGTTGACAAGTTAAAAATCGAGAATCGGTCAGACGTTCTGAAAAAATCGAGATTTTAATTTTTTGCATTATCGCCCAGCCCTAATATCTAGTATGATAAAACAGCGCTGCTATATGCCATATACACATGAACATGATTTCTGCCCGTCGGAATGCATCGGCTGTGGGGTTGAAGACGACAACTCCCACGATTCCACAGCCAATCACGGCGTCATCAAACGTCGTCTTTATTTCTTTGTTTGTTTTGAATATGCATTCTCTAGCAGCAAAAATGACATACTGTGCCTTTAAGTAAAATAATTTTCTTAAAAAAAAATGGCTGACCCAAAATATTTGAACAGTACTGTATCTGACTAAAAATAATGCTGAATCAAAAGTGTAGCTCATCCCTGCTGTATTGCTCGCATAAAGCTCTGTCAGAGTGCTGTTCAGTGAGACGGATGGACACCTGCTGCCTCTGGTAGAGGGTGAAGATCCCGCTGTGAATCCACACCTCTGTGTGATGTGAAATGTGCAGAATAATGCAATTAAGTCAGTAGGGTAAGACGGATGGAAACGACATGCTGAGGGTTTAGGACATCCTTATTGTAAGGTTATCATCCACTTTTGTTCTGGAATTGTCATTTTGATTGATTTTTTTGGGTTGTTGTGCATTTGCAGCCGTTAGGATATATTTTGCTCATTCACTTGTTTTTCATGACACATTTTTGAATGCACTAGCAGTTATAAGCAGGGCCACATGGAATTCTGTTCTTCATTCCTTGACTGTACATTATTTAAAATATTTTATGCTTTGATGATGCTTTCATCTACCAAAGAGTGTAGCACTCTCAGCTTCGTTTAAAAGGATAGCTCATTTAAAAATTCAAGAGAGTACCACAATGTATGCGTGTGGTGCTTTCTGACGTAGAACCCAGATCCACTGCACCTTGTTTTCAATCAGAGGAACTCATCATGGTACACTTGTGAATGCGTATCTGAAGACTGACAGGGAAGAGAAGAAATTGTTGAATAAAGTTATTATTTTTGTTTTCTTAGCATCCAAAAAGTATTCTCATAGCTTTGTAAAATTACGTTTGAACCACTGATGTGACATAAACTATTTTAACGATGTCCCTACTACCTTTCTGGGCCTTGAACATGTCATTTGCATTGCTGTCTACAGTATGCAGGGTCAGAAAGCTCGGATTTTTATTAAAAAAATCTTAATTTGCGTTCCAAAGATGAATGAAGGTCTTACAGGTTTGGAACAACATGAGGATGAGTAATTAATGACAGAATGTTTGGAACCAGTTCACAGAATTCCACAGCATTTCCCTCCAAATTGGTGCCCAAAAAAAAACAACCGACAACTGCATTATGAAGACTAATAACGAGGAAGATATTTTCATACGAAGGCCAGACCTCCATCTGCCATTTTATTATGAACCCTCAAAATGTATTTCTCTCTCACTGTTAATTAACCTTTATTGACTTCCTGTTAGGTATTAAATTCCTGCTTTATCTCCTGACATTTAAATGACACATATAAAGTCAATGCGAAGTGTTGGCTGTAGCTACGTACACACGACAGCTGCTGATGGCTTAGTCCTTCTATCCTTTTGTCAATTCTCAGAGGGCCTATTAGATACGGGACTTTAATGACTGATTTCAGCGATAAATCCTTTTAAGGTGTTGTTGAGTGAACAGGCGCTGGCTTGTTGTGCCACTTAAAGGTATTATGCCCACTGTCAATCAAGAATTCATGACACCCAAATTGAACCTTTCTGACTTACTGCCATTGTTCAAACGTAAACCTGACAGGCAAATTTATCAAAACTAGGGGTTGGAATTGTACAACATAACATGGTATCAGTTCTTGATTTAGACATGGTGAAATTAATGACTTTCCAGCTCATAAGAGTGTCACTGTAAAAAAACTAAAACAAAAAACACAATTTGTTGAGTCAACTTAAAATAATTTGTTACCCAGCTGCCTTAAAATTTTAAGTTGAGTCAACTCAAATACGTTTAGTCAACTTGAGTTTAGGGCTCTATGAAATCCGTTTTATTTTTTTCTCAAATTACATTTTATTTTTTCCAAATTTTTCCATTTATTTTTTCCATTTTTTCCGTTTTTTTCCATTTTAATTTTTCTCAACTCTTTTTTAATGGTTTTATAAAATTGCATTAATCAAAAAGCATGTCTAATAAATTAAAATCATGAAACTTATAAAATTTCACATCAATTTATTAAAAGTTTAACAAAAATGACATGTTTAGGGCCCTATGAAATGTTTTATATTTTCTCACCATGTTTTAGTGTTATCAAATTCTGTGTTTTAGCATGACTCATTATTTGAATGTATGCTTAATTGATTCAAATGTATTCTTAAAATATCTTATGAAATGTTTTTTTTTTTTCCTCAGAAATTCTGTGTTGTGTATTTAAAATGTTCTTGTTATCAAATGAAAGCATAAAACAAAGGGAATTTACTATTAAAAATTAAACCATGGAAGAAATGTTAATTGATAACACCCTAAAAATAATGTTTGTTTCATTTTAGTAGTAGTAGTAGTTCTACTAACCAATAGTAATATATGTCTCTAATATAAGTAAAACCGGACTTTTATTTTGACGGGTTGCCGTGAATACCTTTACAGTCCTGTGTGTATATGCTATGAGGCTAGTTTTACTCAAATGAAGCAATGAAATGCTCATGAAGTGATTCCAGAGCAGTTCTGGAGATGTTGTTCATGTATTATGTCCTCATAATGCGCCATTCATTAACAGAGCAATGCGGAATATGCCGGATCCATATTTAAATGGTATTTTTGGTGGCTTAATATTTAGAGATACTAGTCTGTATCGCGGTTTGAATAAAGTGTAAAGACCTACTTTTGCTTGATTAATCCAAACGTTGACAAATTCCGTGACATTCCGTGAAATTCCATTTTTATGACTGGATTCTGTGATTCCGTCCGCGTTTTCCGCATCATGGAAATCGTAGGGCCCTATGAGTTGTACTAAGTGACAACTTAGATATTTGAGTTGACCAAACTAAAAAATTGGTTTGTTAAATTTAAAAGCTGTGTTTGTTACCCAGCTGCCTTATAATTGTAAATTGAATCAACTAAAATATCTAAGTCATCAACATAAAACTTAACATTTCAAGTTGACTAAACTTTTTTTGAGTTGACTGAACTTAACATTTTAAGGCAGCGGATTAACAAATTATTTTAAGTTGCCTCAACAAATAGTTTTTTACAATGTATTAGCTTGGGAATTGGACTCTAACAGTCGTGCTGTATGGTTTTAATTCCCTCTAAAAAACCCATTTGTAAAAATATACTAGCTCTGTACTTAGATTCGCTAAAAATAGCAGACTCATAAGAATCTATTAGTTTGGAAGTCAGCCTTAAGACACTGTATGTTTTAGATTCATTAAAAAGTACTGGCTCATGAGAGTCCGTTAGTGTAAAAATTAGTTTCCAACAGTCACGCTGAGTGGTTTTGATTCACTAAAAAGAGTCATTCACTTGAATCAGACTTCATTAGTTCCCCTGTATGTTTTTAACCCTAAAAAAAAAACAGCTCGTAATATTTTTTATTTTAACTGGAACTGGTTCTCAGCTCCCAACTCTAATCAAAATTAATGAGCAGAGGGGCACAACACTGCCTTCTACACGCTCAACATCACCTTAAGAGGATTTATCACTTAAATCAGTCTTTAAAGACTATTTTGTTTTTGTGTTTTGTTTTCTGAAAGGTTATATGGTCAGCAGGATAGTGCCTGTCTTGTCTAAGCTCATAAATTCTCTTTAGGAGGAGGAATTGCCTGTGTATTCTCTGGAGTTTCTAGTGATCCGAATAGTAAGAGCAAAAACACTGAAGCAGCCTGCGATGGCATGAATCACTTCGCATGCCCTCTAAATGAAAGCAGAAAAGAAAGGGAGCAGGAGGGATATAATATTGGTTATGCAGATGAAGCAGGGGTGCGCAAGCGAGCGCCAAAATCATAGAGCGCGCCGAGGCATTGTGGAGAATAATTTGCAGAGTTTCTCGGGGATTGTTTATGTTTAGCGGTAGGCGGCAAGAGGGGGTGGAAGGCAAATGAGGACCCTACGTGGGAAGGTCTGGTAGGCAGCCAGATATTAGCTCGAGCCCCGTGGGGCCGTGCGACGGTGCTCGTGTGGGTTCATAGGTTTTGGGGCTTCATCCGGCTGACTGATTGGCTTGTGATAGCATGCCTTTACCAGGTCACCAGTCCCCCTCCAGCCACTGTGCGAATGCCTCATTGCTCTCCAAATGTTAAGCCAATAAGGCATAAAATGAGAGGGCTATTTCTGATGAAGTCACGATATGATGAAGAAACGAGCCAGTAGGAGAAAAAATCGAAGCGCAGGATTCAAATACATTCTCGTTTCCATAGCAGAGTGGCTCGAGCACAATGAAAGCGGTGCACTTGCTGCGCTATGAAAAGATTAGCTTGTGTACGGGAATAGCTAAGTGCATAGATCTGCCAAATGCAATTAATTGAATAGATATAGTAAATAAACACAACGACTAAACTGGAAAGAAGATTGCGAGAGCAAATCGAGGAGATACAGTCATCAGGTGGTTTAGATGGTGCTCAAATGTGCTGTTGTTTGAGTAAAGATACAAAAAGATAATTGCTTGAAGAAAATATGGCAACCAAACGCAGAATTGCGGGAGTTCGTATAGCGACAGACGTTGAGAAAACAACAGCTGTGGAAAAAGTAAGGGATGAAATTATTCTGTAAGTAAGGGGGAGGATTTGCATCCATTTTAAAACCATCAGTTTTAAGGGAAATACATTTATTCATTTGGAAATGGTAGACAATTTTTTTTTTCTTTCCATCTCGCAATGTACCAAATATTTATAGTGGTTTTGCATTACTCATCCAACACTCATTGGGTGCTAAAAGCATTGGTCTGAAATGTGATTGCTAATATTCCAAGGTAAGACAGGAGCTGAATCTCCTCGCTCTTCATTTCAATAGCAAATTAGACTTTTTCATTTCCTCTGTCTGTTTTCTGGGAGGTATTTTTGTTCCATGGCTCCACAGAGATCCATTAATGCACAATACAGGTTCTCCATCAAATGCTCCACAATCCTGGCTGACAACTGAATGGCCCTGCGTTCCCTCATTGCTAGATTTTTCCCCCCTAATTTGCCTGTAATCCTCGACTCCTTGTTTTTCCGGCTGAATTTGTTTTATTCTTATTATCTCCCACTCTTGTTTTATCGCCTACCATCTCATTCGGCTGATTACGTTTAACATTTAATCTATTTTTCTCAAAACCGTTTTCTCAGGTGTTGCGGTCAACATGTTGACAACAACAGTTTTCAGCTATTTTCAGCAGAGACTTCGGTGTGATCTGCTCACAGGGTCCAATAATGTTTTGCTATTCTGGAAGTGCTTTTATTTGGAGAACATCCGTTGAAAGAAAGCGGCAAAAAATATGACAACATCATAAATTTATAAGGAAGATACAGACGGATTATTCAAATTAGATGATAATTTTAGCAGTCAAAGTGAACCCCACAGTGCCAAGCAATTCTTCATAGTTCTTTAGCTCTAGGAGTGTTTATATCCTTAGAAAAAGTGAAAGTTTCGTCTGAAACTACAAGGCCATATGAGGTCATATATGCAAATGTTAAAGGCATAGTTCAGCTACAACTTAAAATCACCCTCTTGTCATTAAAAAGAAGATATTGAACCTAAAAAGAAGATATTCTGAGTAATTAAAGTCAGCAGAGTTCACTCACATCCTGTTGTAGTATTTATTAGTATTTTGAATTAGCTTTTTAAAAAATATTTTCAGCTATCATTTTAATTAGGGCTGTCATGATTCCTTGATAACAACCAGCAAAATACTGTAAGTGGCGCCTTCCATGGTTGAGAACCCATGAAACTCAATATTAGACCGTTTTCTAAGGCAGCATGATATAGTAAACCCATTTACAAATCGTAGTAAAATACTATTGTGACTTCACAAACACTATGTTTCAATTAAATAAATGTATGTGATGCAGCCAGGTTTAATATATGGTCTTTAATTATTTACAGTGGTATGCGAAAGTTTGGGAACCCCTTGCAGAATCTATGAAAATGTGAATAATTTTGACAAAATAAGAGAGATCATACAAAATCCTTGTTATTTTTTTATTTTGTACTGTCCTGAGTAAGATATTTTACATTAAAAGATATTTACATATAGTCCACAAGACAAAAAATAGCTGAAATTATTAAATTAACCCCCTTCAAAACTTTTGATCAGGATGATGTCGTCCAAATTTTTCTTATTTGGTTGAAATAACATTTTTTTTTCCATTTAGTACTGCCCATCGGAAGCAACAGAAGACACTTGCATGTTTCTCGGTAGACAAATGTAGTACAATTTACCTTCAAATTCTTTAAATTTCAAAAGTTTTCACCCCCCGGCTCTTAATGCATTGCGTTTCCTTCGGGAGCATCAGTGAATGTTTGAACCTTTTTTAATAGTTGTGTTTGTGTCCCTCGATTGTCCTCAGTGTAAAAAGATGGATCTCAAAACCAACAGTCACCAACAGTGGAAAACCAACAGTGGAAAGGGTATGCAAAAGATGCTGGAAAACTAAAGAATCTGCAGGACCTGGAGAATTTTCCTGAAGAGCAGTTCTCAGTTTAAATGGTCAAAACAAACAAGGGACTCATGAACAGCCATCACAAAAAACAAAAAACAGTCATAGATCATCCAGGTAACCACACACAGTATTAAGAACCAAGGGTTCCCAAACTTTTGAAGGAGGTTTAATAATTTCAGCTAATTTTGTCTTGTGGACTACATGTAAACATCTTTTATGTAAAATATCTTACTCTGGACAGTACTAAATAAAAAATTACATGCATTTTGTATGATTTCTCTTATTTTGGTAAAATGATTCACATTTTCACAGATTCCTCAAGGAGTTCCCAAACATTCACATGCCACTGCGTGTAGGTTACGTGCATCTCAGAGCGGCTCAGTTCATAGTAAATGCTGCTCCACACAAACAGTTATCATTTGCATATGTTGAATGTCTCAAACCCCATCTCTGCAAATTGTTGTGAATCTGGGTTTATTATAACGATCATCTGGGAACTCAATGTTTACCATTTCATCAGATTTCTAAGTTAAATCATTTATAAACCTACGCAAACACAGGAGAATCATCAGTATCATTCTCAGTATGCTAACTGTTCATTGCAATTTTAAAATAAAAGCTCAAACCATCACTCTGAGTTTACACATTTTGATGTCCACATATTCAAGAAATTACAGTGGCTGTAAAGAAATGTCCAAATATTACAGATTAAGTGGACATTTGAATTTAATGTTGTTTAGTCAAAATTAAACAAGGATTAAATTGCGCTGTAAAGTGTGAAAACAGTCGTCAGGCCGTTGACGCCCTCTGAAGGCCTTTAATGTAATGCATAACGTACTTTGATTCTATCGTTTATAATACATTATGTATTTTCACAGTTTATTCAACAAAACCTTATAAATACTTGCTGCTGATACTTTATTTATTTATTAGTGCCTCATTGCTATTATAAAAATGTATTTTAAAATAATTTAAGTTATTGTAATTATTCGAATACTCGATTAATCATCAGAATAATCAACCAATTATTTGATTAACAAAATAATTGTTAGTGACAGCCCTAATTTTAATGGCAAATTGCATTTGCCTATTTCATAATGTGGTTAAAAATGACAGACACACAAACACAAAAACTGATTCTATGATTCATGTATTTTATCTATTGTAGACATTGTACACAACTAAATGAAAGAGTGCAGAGTGTATTTTACCAGTTTGTTTGTAAAATTTCACACGGCCAAAAGTGTCCAGAGTTGAAGAATCATCCACAAATGGCCTGAGTCTAAATTCAAGTTTCCAAGTTGTACTCGAAGTTGTGCTTGTTTCTTTTTCTTGTTCTGTCCAAATGACAAGCTCAGTCCAGTCCAGCATGGCATCGCCAGCTACAATTAGACGCATACAGACTCCTAGGGAGTTGAATCCCAAGAATAGGCTGGTACCTCTAATGGATAGCAGTGTTTGTCTGAGCACACTGGGCTTCAGGAATGATGGCTGCTTAGAAAACAATAATGCAACCACTTTGCCCAGAGCCTTTCTGTGAAGCTACTAATGGTGATGGATTGCACTTACTGTCTATTGAACCTTTCATTGAGGAATCCATGGGCACTTCATATTGTCTCAGGGTAACTAACTTCAAAGGGGCCACCTACATGTAGCAGACGCCTACACACAGATGACTCAACTTACAACAGCGGCGAATTGTTGGTGTTCAGTTGCTACATTGCTAATTCCGCCTGACTTAACCAGGATAATTAAACAGCAGTTATTTTGAGATTAGATTTGCGGCAGATTAGGATTTTATCCGGAACCGTGCTTCGTAATGCTCTTGTCCTAATTTGAGATGTCTTGTAAAGTCATTAACATCTAAATGCATTGAATTAACGCCGTCATATGTGAGATGTCACATTTATAAGGGTCGCTTTGATGGTGAAAAATGACTTGGTTGATTTTTATTGTCAAGCATCTGTCCATAATGTGTTCCATGGATGTAAACTGTGAATGAATATTCTCTCTTTTGTCTTTGGATGTGAAAAATAGTTAAGGATCTTTCCAATATGCTTTCCTCTGATGGCATGAATTACAAATGGCTTTAATAACCTCTCTGAGACTGTACTAGTGTTTTTCATTGGCAGGCACCACGGCATCTCATATGTTGCCAGACTTTTATGTGCAATTAATGGGCTCTGCTCCTGTGCAGAAAGGGGTCAGCATTACTCATACAGGCTAATGGCTACAGTACATGATACTGTACATGAATATTAACATTACTGAGAAAAATGACCCTGTTAGGTAAAATATTCACAATACCGTAATGTTCCCAGACCAACATCAGCAGGGAAACAGATCATTAGATCATTAAATGCATGTGAAAGTGTTATTGAACTCTTATAATGCAACAAGAAGAATGGAAGAAATGTATCAGATGCTATTGTGTTTTAATATATACATTGATTTTGACATTCAAATGCATATTTATATTCATAGGATTGTATATGACTCTTTTTCTATAGTATGTAAGAGATAAGGTACTTTTAGCTGGTCATTAACAACAAATACATGGGTGTAAAGCGTGCGAGTCTGGTAATTGAATGAACTGAACTAAATGAATGGGAAATGACTGGTTATGCTCACCAGTGATTGGTTCATGCTATAAATCCCACCACTTGTGTTTATGCACTTTCGCAAATCAGTCTGAATAAACAATATAATGGCGTTAATGGGAAAACTAATTTTAAAGTGTAAGTAAACAACTCACATTTAGATATAACCACTTTGTTACATCAAAATAAGACTTAAAATAGCATGAAAAGTTGATCTGTGAGAGTTTTTCAGTGAGTAATCAGCTTGTTGAAAATTAAAGTAAATCACCGCATCTGTGACAAATGTTTACCAAGCTTTAATGACTGATGATCCGAAAAATTCAAAACTGTGACCCTGGACCACAAAACCAGTCGTAAGTAGCATAGATATATTTGTAGCAATAGCCAACAATACATTGTTTGGGTCAAAATGATCAATTTTACTTTTATGCCAAAAATCATTATAATATTAAGTAAAGATCATGTTCCATGAAGATATTTAGTACATTTCCTACTGAAAATATATCAAAACTTAGTTTTTTATTAGTAATATGCATTGCTAAGAACTCTGTTTGGACAACTTTAAAGGTGATTTTCTCAATATTTAGATTTTATTGCACCCTCAGATTCCAGATTTACAAATAGTTGTATCTTGTCCAGATAGTTTCCTGTCCTAGCAAGTCATACATCAATGGAAAGCATATTTACTTGAAAATGACCCTTTATGACTGCTTTCGTGGTCCATGGACATACTTACGTTAACTATTTAAAAGAATAGCTAACATAAGTTCACAATTAAAATATACCGTTTAAATTGTTACTATCTTGAGGTATTATTTTGGAATAAAATGCATAAAAACATTAACTTGATGAGATTCATACTTGGCTTTAATAAATAGAATATTGATTACATAGAATAATGATTGATCGGTTCATGTAAAAATATAAAATTTTCATATTATATTTTATATATACAGTAGTAAACATTTGAAGTGGATCAAAACCTTTCACCAAAGTTGTCCTAAAACCAAAACAATACCTGTTCTTGTCTTAGGACAACTTTGATTAACTTTTTCTGATCCACATCAAATGTTGACTATTGTATATATAAAATATAATATAAAAATGTTAGATTTTTACATGAACCAATCAATCATTATTCTATGTAATCAATATTCTATTTAATAAAGCCAAGTATGAATCTCATCAAGTTAATGTTTTTAAGCATTTTACATTTATTCTAAAATAAATGTAAAAAATATAAAGTATAATTTTATGAAAGTATACTTGGACACAAATTTAAGTTTGATTTAAAAAAAAAAAAAAAAAAAAAAAAAAACTTTGTGGACTTTGCCTCCTCATTTTAGCACACCACTGGTATATGTTTAATAAAAATATTTAAATCAATAGATTTACATTTCTCCAGCATTTTTAATTTGAATATATAATTCGCGTTGCTTCATTGCATTTAAATTTTTAAATCAAAGTGTGTAATGTTGTGATTCACTTCGTAACTGGTTGGTTTGGTTCATGGCTCATATCTCTTAAAAGCATTTTAAAAATCCTACAGGAAAAATAAATGAGAAAGAAGTGTCTGGAAACTGTTGCGCTCTTTATTCACAACCATACCATACCAGTGCTGCTCCTCCGATTGATCCGAATTAAGGTTTCCAGAGCACTAAAAGATATAAAACCATAAAGTATATTCTTCCCAAACGTGACGTAGTATCTCCTCACATCATAATAACGTCCACAGACCATACAAACCCCTTGACCCAGCAGTGTTGTAAACTACATCCTTTTTACTATCTTTTTACATCCCACACTGCCTCATAGCAGTTCTTCTCAGCTGATCCCTGCTTGCTTCCCCATAGAGGCTCATATGTCAGGTTATGTGTGCTTTGCTGTGAAACTGTAATGCAGTGAAACAGGAAAAACAAGGCCCAATCACACTCAATCTCCCCCAGCTTGGTCTGCAGAGGCCTGATTGGAAATTGGAGCTCTCCGTGATACTGAAATAGAAATGTCCTGTGGGTTGCAACAAAAAAGGGCCTTATTTTTAGGTTTCAGCACCGCTGACAATGCACCCCCTTTCCCCCGCTCATGTACTTAGCTGTTTTTTGTTGGCTGCTACCAGGGGTTCAGTTAAGATATAAATTAATAAGTGTGTACATGGAAAATTAATAGCTAATTAAGTCACTGTCAGCATGATGATCTCACACAGAGAGTGGCTTGCTGGTATGAGCCGTTACAGAAAATAGACGCCTCGGTTGAGTAAGACGGTACCTAAGGGGAGGAAACGAGGGGGAAGGTAGAGCGTTTATGGTTTGGCCTCAAGGTAGTGCCATAAATAAATGCAATCATTAATACGGAACTGCATGCTTCAGACCGTGACATTTACTTGTTGTCTAGAGCTCAGTGTAATAATTGTTCATTTAAATCTGATTAAGACAAATCGATAATGTACCCTGCAAGCACATAAACAGTCAATAGAAAAGTGAGTAATGGGTTGGAGCAGACCCTGTGTGTCTGTACTGCATGCATATATGTGAGCCTATGAGGATTTGTGGTGTTGTCCCTCTGACCTTATACCTTTTTGCACCAGACTCCTCCGTCATAGTCCAGTCCCATCAGCCGTCCTAACAGCCTGGAGTTGTCTTTACCCTTGTAACCCCAAGGCAACTTTGTGTTCCAGGCTGAAACCTCAAAACTCCTTCATTATTCAGCATTTTCTTGTTATTCACCACAGAGGCTTCTGCCTAGCCGGCGAGTCACTAGATATAACTGTGACAGTAAAATCGATAGGGCCTTGGATGGTAGTAAACACGCATATACACGCCAACATACAGCACGCACCCACACATGCCACCCAGAGGAACAGCGCAACGGCTCTTACATAAAGATAAAACTGTCTCAGCTGTTCATGATTTTTATATTTAAGAAGCTTCAAGCATGGTTGGGAATTGAAAGATTTGGCTTTGCTGCTTGCTGTAGCTATTGAAGATACAATTTGCTTGCCACTACTTATCCATAAGCATCGGTCATGGGCTGCTAAATTTGTCGATGGCATAGATTCCGAAGACGTTGATGCATTGAATGGTTCTTTTTAAGATTTTGAGTCATCAGGTTTCTAGCTTTCTTCTTAGATGCCATAAAATCGTTCTGTCATGACGGAGATTTTATATAATTATGGTAAAGCGTTCAGTGCAATTAATTTTTGAACCCTCTGCCTGCTGTTTTTGTGTCCCGTCACGTCTTAAAATCTGTCTGTCTGTCTATCACACTTTAAAGGGATATTTCACCCAAAAATGCACAATTCTGTCATTAATTACTCAATCATTATTGAAATCAGAGAGCTTTTTGATCCTGCATAGACAGCAACACAACTACCACATTCTCAAGGCCCAGAAATGTAGTAAGGACATCTTTAAAATAGTTGCATAACCGTAATGTTATGAAGCTATGAAAATACTTTTTGTGCGCAAAGAAAACAAAAATAACTTTAACACTCAACACATTCTCACTCCTAACTTGTCAAATGTTGAAGCTTTAGCGTCATTTTTTACACACAGGATACCGCTTTAGCGTCACTTTTTGACGTGCACATTCATTGTTTTCAGTTGTTTGCCTTAATTTAATGGTTTGCATGCATAAAAATAGAAATCATTTTATATTATAAAATATACTTTTATTGGAGCAACCCCACCCCTAACCTAAACGTACCCACTTCTAAACAATATAAAACACGTAACGGGCAAATATAAGTACAGTCACAGGTATTTATTGCAAAAACTGGCTATTCACAAGCAGTAGAAGCATTACAAACAAGTCCTGTTGCGGTCTGAGTCTTCTGATGCCATACGATATCTTTATGTGAAGAAGAGAGTAAAACATATGGTTTTTAATCGCTGAAAATGATCCCGCTCCGTTAACACACTCACTTCTCATTCAAAAAGATACTCCCAAACATTAGCATGACACAATCGGTCAAGAGACACACAAGTCGTAATCGTTCACGAGACTTCTGGCGGCATTTTTTAAATTTGCGTACAGACTTTAGCACACGGGATTGTCACGGTGTAGTCGTCGTGTGCGGGGAATGAAGCAGGAGGAGAGCAGAGATCCAAAGAGTGCCGTTTTATTAAAAATAATCCAAAGTGTACAATAAACAAAAACACAGGGAAACAGCAGGGAACCAGCAACCACGACAAACCTTAACGGAGTAACAATATAATCACCGACAGGACACCAAGGGGACAACCAACCTTATATACACAGACAAGCCAATCAAAACAAGACAGGTGCGAATGATTAGACAATGACGCAACTAACAAGAACAGGAACAGGAAGACCAAATGTGGGCACACACCGGGAAAACAAACACAAACAGTCCAAAAGGTCTGACAGGGATGAGGGTCATTCTATAATAAGGGGTACATTTAGAGTTTGACAATGTGAAGAAAACAATTTTCTTGTTTCCCAAAAACCCAAACATGATCTTACATAGCTGCTTTGAATCAAAAAAAATCTAGTGGGTAACTTAGTTAACAATGTTTTTTCGGACACAAATAAATAAAAGTTATATCACAATAAACACTTATTTTTGAAGCGCACACCTACATGTCTTGATAATCAAGACCAAAACTAGGAAATTAATTTATATTTGAGGTCATTTTCATGCTTAAATGCAGAGTAGAATGAGCAACTTTACAAAATAGAACAGCAGAATACCGGGGTTATATGTGGTATGAACATCATTTTTGAACAAATAATATGGCTTTTTCAACATATAGTAGTGTGATTGGAAAAAATATAAATGTGTACTAGAAAATTAAACATCAGGGCTTTATATTGATTAAAATATATTAAAAATATACTTCGCGGACATGAGATGTACCCACAATTATAGAATGACCCATAATAAACCCATGGTTTGATTTAGGGGCAGGGGTTGGGCTACGTGCTCATAAATGTGTAAATAGTGTAATGCAAATAAAACAGTTGTAACTGTTTACACTGAAAAATCACACCCCAACATATATGCAATAATGGCAAAATGATTACCCAATATATATTTGATCAGGACGATAAAATTCCCAGTGCCTTTCGCTTCAGCATATTGACTCCAAGGGTTTCTTGTTTAAAGCAATGGAGGACCCTGCACTTCGAAAAAGGCGTGAAGGGGTACCCTGTGCTTCAGAAAGTGACGCCAAAGGGTCCTGACCAAGCATCAATATGTGACGAGATGGGAGTGAAAATGTGTTGTAACAGTTCCTACTCTTCCAAAAGTGAATTTTAACAATGTCCTTACTGCCTTTCTGGGACGTGTCATTACTGACAGAATTTCCATTTTTGGTGGAAAAAAAAACAAAAAAAAACTGGTCATCCAGGCTGGTCTTAGCTGGTCATAGCTGGTCAGCAGGCTGGTTTTAGAGGGGTTTTGGCCATTTCCAGGCTGGTCTTAGCAGGTCAGGCTAGGAGACCAGCTGGAACAACCAGCTAAAGCCAGGCTGGGAGACCAGCTAAAACCAGCTACTCCCAGCTAAGACCAACCAACCAGCCCAGGCTGGTTTTAGCTGTTTTTTTCAGCAGCTGTCCCTTTAAGAATGGAAATCAGTAAACTGTATATGATAATGTATTTCTCTTCATTTAATTTAACTTAATTTTATTGTTTCTTAAACATACCCCATTAGCACAGCAGCTCTTTTTTGTGTAAATAATCTACTGCAGCACTTCATTTAACTCTAAAACATACTTGCACCATGATCTCACCTGTTCAAAATCTGGTCCTTGTATCATTTAGACTCTCAGCAGGAAACTGTCTCTTGTATCATTAGGACAGTTTCTGAAATATCACGATTCACCTCCTAACAGCTTTGCTAATTACTGCTGGCTGCTAGACAGCATCTACAGCTTAAACTTTAAACTTTGAGCTTATTTTGGTCTTAAACAAGTGTGATGTGAATATAAAACAGATTTCTATTTGGGCCAGAAAGTCTCCCCATCATTCCTTCATTAAAGTAGCGTATTTGTTCCGTTTCTGTTAATGCATGTTTTTCCATCTCTGTCGCTGTCTCCCACTCTACCTTTTTCTTTTTGAAAGCTGTATTTTTATAAAGCCATTATACTAGTTCTTTAGGCACAAAGACTGCTCATGTATTTGTTTACTAGCTCATGTAATTACCCATTTCAGTGTTCGCTCTTACAAAAGAGACTAGATGTTACTCTCTCAGGTGAGAAAGGAGAGCGGTAGCAAGCTAATCACATCGACTCAGAGGCAGCGTATAGCTTGTGACATTTCTCAAAGTTGTTTTCTATATACAATAGCGGGGATGATAGTTCATCTTTGTTTACAGGCTCAGTGATATTTTTGAGAGTGTGTGATATATACTGTACTGTATATTACACTTCTTTTGAAAAGTTTTTTTTTTAGAAGTTCATCTTTGTTTACAGGTTCAGTAATAGATGCAATTTTTTTTGAGAGTCTGTGATATATATATACACTTACCTAAAGGATTATTAGGAACACCTGTTCAATTTCTCATTAATGCAATTATCTAATCAACCAATCACATGGCAGTTGCTTCAATGCATTTAGGGGTGTGGTCCTGGTCAAGACAATCTCCTGAACTCCAAACTGAATGTCAGAATGGGAAAGAAAGGTGATTTAAGCAATTTTGAGCGTGGCATGGTTGTTGGTGCCAGACGGGCCGGTCTGAGTATTTCACAATCTGCTCAGTTACTGGGATTTTCACGCACAACCATTTCTAGGGTTTACAAAGAATGGTGTGAAAAGGGAAAAACATCCAGTATGCGGCAGTCCTGTGGGCGAAAATGCCTTGTTGATGCTAGAGGTCAGAGGAGAATGGGCCGACTGATTCAAGCTGATAGAAGAGCAACTTTGACTGAAATAACCACTCGTTACAACCGAGGTATCCAGCAAAGCATTTGTGAAGCCACAACACGCACAACCTTGAGGCGGATGGGCTACAACAGCAGAAGACCCCACCGGGTACCACTCATCTCCACTACAAATAGGAAAAAGAGGCTAC
Source organism: Labeo catla (assembly GCA_012976165.1). NCBI lineage: Eukaryota > Metazoa > Chordata > Actinopteri > Cypriniformes > Cyprinidae > Labeo > Labeo catla. The sequence goes on from VONZ01000198.1 coordinate 312,365, forward strand.
AATTTGCACGAGCTCACCAAAATTGGACAGTTGAAGACTGGAAAAATGTTGCCTGGTCTGATGAGTCTCGATTTCTGTTGAGACATTCAAATGGTAGAGTCAGAATTTGGCGTAAACAGAATGAGAACATGGATCCATCATGCCTTGTTACCACTGTGTAGGCTGCTGGTGGTGGTGTAATGGTGTGGGGGATGTTTTCTTGGCACACTTTAGGCCCCTTAGTGCCAATTGGGCATCGTTTAAATGCCACGGCCTACCTGAGCATTGTTTCTGACCATGTCCATCCCTTTATGACCACCATGTACCCATCCTCTGATGGCTACTTCCAGCAGGATAATGCACCATGTCACAAAGCTCGAATCATTTCAAATTGGTTTCTTGAACATGACAATGAGTTCACTGTACTAAAATGGCCCCCACAGTCACCAGATCTCAACCCAATAGAGCATCTTTGGGATGTGGTGGAACGGGAGCTTCGTGCCCTGGATGTGCATCCCACAAATCTCCATCAACTGCAAGATGCTATCCTATCAATATGGGCCAACATTTCTAAAGAATGCTTTCAGCACCTTGTTGAATCAATGCCACGTAGAATTAAGGCAGTTCTGAAGGCGAAAGGGGGTCAAACACCGTATTAGTATGGTGTTCCTAATAATCCTTTAGGTGAGTGTATATATATATACACACATATATACATATATACACTACTTTTAAGAAGTTAATAAAGAAATGAATACTTTTATTTAGCAAGGATGCAGTAGATTTGTATAGTTTCTACAGATGCAACAATTCTATTCAAGTATTCGATTTAAAAAAAAATCCTCATTACATTTTGGCCGTGTTGAGTAATCGTCGAAGTGGCTCACTGCAAATATTAAACCCATTTAAAAATCAAAATAAAGCATAATGCAATTAAGAATTTACAAACGCTACGATGCAATTAAAATTAATATATGCGATGCAGGTTTAATATATGCGCTTTAATGATTTACATTTAATGATTTACAAGAAATTACACTGGCTGTAGCTTTTCTATCATAAAGAAATGGCCAAATATTAAAGATTAAGTGGACATTTTAATTAAATGTTTGAGTCAATATTAAACAAGGATTAGATTGTTAGATTGTGCTGTAAAGTGAAAAAAAAAGACACAATCGTCAGGCCATTGGCGCCCTCTGCAGCCATTTCTTACAATGCATAATGTACATTAACTTAATTCATAATGTATTTTAACAGTTTTGTTCAATAAAACTATGATTACTTGCTTTTGATGCTTTATTTTAACTAATTATTATTGCCTCGTTGCTATTATATATGTACTTTAATTCATTTTAAAGGCTATTGTTCACTTGGGTCTATTTTTATCACAAAAAAAACAGAAAGTAAGTGAAAAGAAAGTATATCATTGATTCCCCCCAAATATTAAGCAGCATAACTGTTTTCAACATTTATAATATTAAGAAATGTTTGAACCTCAAATCAGCATGTTAGAATGACTTCTGAAGGATCATGTGACACTGAAAACTGAAGTAATGGCTGCTGAAAATGTTGATTTACATAAGTAGAAAACAGTTATTTTAAATTGTGATTATTTCACAATATAATTTTTTTTCTATCATAATGTTCTAAAAAATCACATCGAACCAGAACGTTTGAGTGATTATAAAATTTACTTGAGAACTGCATGCTTCTCAAACTTAATGTTTTTAATAAAGTCCAAGGTTTTAATTTTTTCTTCAACATTTTTTCGCTGTCTTCCAGGCTCTTTCACTCTGCCGCGCATCCTTTCATTCACTATTCATGTTTAAGACTGACCGTCTTGTCTTTCACTTTATTTTTTCAAGCCCCACTTATGCAATATTCATACCCGTCTTACCCCATGAATAATGGATTATTTTGTAGCATTCATCCTGTTAAACAGCAGACCTGCGATTGCCTCGCACGACCTTCTTTATTGTCTTCCTTGCCAGAGATGACTTGGAAGAAGGTTGGCCTGAGGATGCATAAATGAAGAATGGAGAACGGCCTCTTAAGACATTACTCTGTGGATATATGCTCTTAATGGAACAACATAATTCAAGGCGGCGCGCTGATCGTCCTGCAACATGCAACGGGGAGAGTAATGCATCGCCATGGGTGTAATGTACTGTGTAGCTAATAAACAGCAATGTCAGTCTCTAATTAAAAAGAACGCTCAAAATGAGGATTCTGCCTCGATTTTCTCCTTCGTTTCACTTAGTGCCCACGCCAAAGTGAAATTTTTGCCAGAGACCAAAAGACGACTTCTCCCTTAATGCGACCTGATGGGCTCGAGGTTTCGCTGGCTGCCAGGAAGTGAGGTCATTGGCCGGGAATCCGATGCGGTTGTTTAGAAATATGATTTTGTAGGCACATAGCTATGGATTACGGAAAGAAAATTACATTACGTGTGATGTAGTGCCCATAAGTCAGCGTGTGTGTGCTTTTTGTGCATCGCACTGGGCGTCTTTGTGAATATCTTAGCCGAATTTGACGTGGAAAACAAATAGTGACACAAACAGCCAGACAAGAAATAAAATCCAATAAATAAAACAGCAAGAGGAGTCTGCTGAAATCTTGCTGCAATGGGGACCTGTCTGCGTACAGAGCCTTCTGTTCTGTTTAAAAACACAAAGCTATTGCTATGCAGTATTTTCCTTCAGGATATGGGGGCTAATGCCTCGCCCCCTTTTCTGTTACAGTATAATGCCGTCAAGCTATTTCAGACGTATTCAAATGGCTATTTTATATGCTGTCGAAAACACCTCTGAAGTTTATCTCAGCCGACTGTAATTGCTGGTTATGGGTTGAGCATATAGATTTTGAAGGATTAACTTTACTGCAAAGAAGGTACAGATAAGCATGAGGTGATAGGTAATCCCCTCACCGAAAGCTGTGTAAACCATTTGTGCCAAGGGACATCACAATGCTATAAAGCTTTGAGCTTTTTGAAAGGGTATTTTCTTTTCCCTCCTCTTTCTGCTATCGTTTCATCAGTTCCTCCCCACAGAAATCCGCTAGAATGAAGGACGCGAGCTGTTCGTGCAGCTTTGTTTGGACTGGTGATGGGCAAGAGTCTGCTGGCTCTCTCCAGAGTGTTTGTCAGAGTAATTTGCGAGCCAACAAAGTTCTACCACTACCTCTGTATATCATTCCAACTCTCGGTCTGTGGTCAGGCGGACTGACCTCATATCACGCCGTGAGCCAAAGATAGAATCACTCACTCCAGCTCGATCTGATCTATTTTGGTTCTGAGTCTCTTAGGGATATACTCGATTACGGCTCGCTCTAAAGGCCCAATCGGCCTATGTAAATCCTAGTTTCAGCCTCAGACAGCACTCCTGCGATCTGTTCACTGACTGCCTAATGCATATTTCACAAAAAACTCGAAAGCACTCGTTTGAACTGCCAAACTCTAATCTGATTGGCCGGCTTTTTGAGTTTTTTTTTATTTTTTTTTATCAGTGTGCCTGGAAACAAAGTTTAGTTTACAAAGTACTGGGTTGATACAATGAGCATTTTAGGAAGAAGTAGTAACTGGATTTGCCAGGGTAGTCATCAGATCTTTGAGAGATGTTCAAGAGTTTTATTTGAAGCAAATTAACTAGATATTTTCGCAAGCAGAACTAGGGATGGAACTGAGTTTTCTTGCAGTTTTATAGGCCTTGAACGATACACACTTTTATTTCTCAAAATGCTGTTGAAAAAGAAAACACATGTAACAGAATATTGGATCTGGGTAGCTCTTAAAGTGACAGCAGTCTAATATTCCTACTGTCATTCATTTTAATCAAACAACAAAAGAAAATCTCTCTCTGCTCTTGACTAATTCACTTTTGTACCTTTAATAACAAAAAAAGTAGGGTGCAACGGGGCTAAAGGCACACCTTAAGAAAAAATGTACCGTTCACTGCACCTAAGTATTGAACATTTATGTAGCAACAGATTTTGTGTGACAATAAATCATACAAGTCGTTTATTTTGATTTAAAATGTAGGGAAATCACATTTGACGACTCAGTCCAAATGAATTACACAGCCAGACCAAGTTCTATTTATGGATATCGCCATTTCACCATATTTATATATTCATAAGGAGCTGCCTCCGTGAAAGAAGGGCACACGCTCAACATTTTCAAAAAGTAAAAATATGACATAGGGTACAACGGGGCTAAAGGCACCCTCTAAGAAAAAATGTGCTTTTCACTGTGCCTAAAGTGTGTGATTGCAGAAGAAAACGTACGTTTGTATTGAACATTTATGTAGTAACAGACTTTGTGTGACAATAAATCATACAAGTCGTTTATTTTTTATTTTATAATCTTATAAATGTATGAGGTGGCAAAGGGAAGCCTTTTACCCCACACATAATGGCAAAAGGCACACTGTATTGATATAAATACTTTAGCTAAAAAAAATGTTTTTTTTTTTTTTTTTTTTAATATAATATCTAAGTTAATACTTGTTCAAAACAAACACTTTGTACTATTTTTTGCGTATTTTGAAAAATAAAAGAATACTCTTTTGTTCAATAAATATATTGTCATTAAAATCTGTTCATATAAAAAAAATATACATTATACATATACAAAATATTTATTTTTTAAAATACAGAAACAAAATCATTTCAAAAGCAAAGATTCTGAAAGCATTGAAGGAGATACCATAGTAATTTAATATACGGTAGTCAACATTTTGAAGTGGATCAAAACCTTTCATCAAAATTGTCCTAAAACCACAACAATACCTGTTCTTGTCTTAGCACAACTTTGATTAACCTTTTTGATCCACTTGAAATGTTGACTGCTGTAGATGTACAAAATGATATTTTATTATATGATATGATTAATAGCATGTTTTTAAATATGATGGTTTCATTCTTAACATGGTGATTATCTCTAAGATGGACACCCCACATAATATATAATATTTACCATCTGAATCTAACAACGTCATGTCAACAAATGGAAAAGTCAGCCATCTATGAATTATCATGTTAATTATTGTACCTTTTAGCCCCAACAGCAGGGGTGATTTTTACCCCAAATTCCATACTTTTATGTATTCTTTTGTTATTTAAAAACTGTTGCTTTAATTATCTTAAACAAAACTGAACATCAATAAGAAGACATTTGTCTCAAAGTCTATGCATCCATTTTAGCGATTCTCATTTGCTACTCATCTACAACATTTAAAAAAACATCAAATATTAGATCAAGTAAGCACAAATCAACTTGCCCGCGATCGTGTCAAGGATCAGACAAATTTGCACATGCATATTGAGAAGCGAATGTTTTAGAAGGTTGCTATGCCACGTTTTTTTGTGCCATCTAGGGGTTTTAGAGGAAAATAAAATCAAAGGTGCCTTTTACCCCGGGGCACCTTTAGCCCCGTTGTACCCTATATCATAAAGACCTTATTTAATGCAAAAGTAACTATATTGTGACATATATTATAAACAGTGATATAAGATTTTGGTCATATCGCTGTAACGGGACTCTTGAGAAGCGTGATAGATCCAGGTGCGAGCTTTATTAAACACAACGTAGTCAAGACAGGCAGGGTCGATCTCCAAACAAACAGTAATACGTAGGGAAAGCCAAAAGCAAAATCCAAATAAACAGGCAGAAGGTCAAAATCCAAGTGAGCAGTCCAAAGTAGCAAAATAAACAAGACAATGAAACAAGGCAAAAACTATGGCAACAAAACTATGGCAAAGAAACAAAACCATGGCAATAACAAAACAAGGCAATGAAAACAGGGAAAACAGGGAAAACAGGGAAAACAGGGAAAACAGGGAAAACGCTTGGTAGAGTCCGCACAGGCAAAGCAATACTTCACAAAGGTTGTTTGGCATGGCCTTCCTTATATGGCTGCCAAACAGGAAGTAACCATAGAAGCAGCAGAGGGAGCGGTAACAGACAGTCCATGGGTGAGGGGTCCCTCTGCTGGCGTGGCGTTACAATCGCCCACCCCTAAGCAGAACTATATGTGACCCTGGACCACAAAACCAGTCTTAAGTCGCTGGGGTATATTTGTAGCAATAGCCAAAAATACATTGTATGGGTCAAAATTATTGATTTTTCTTTTATGTCAAAAATCATTAGGAAAGTAAAGATCATGTTTCATGAAGATATTTTGTAAAATTCCTACAGTAAATATATCAAAACTTAATTTTTGATTAGTAATATGCATTAGTAAGAGCTTCATTTGGACAACTTTAAAGGTGATTTTCTCAATATTTAGATTCCAGATTCCAGATTTTCAAATAGTTGTATCTCTGCCAAATATTGTCTTATCCTAACAAACCATACAACAATGGAATGCTTATTTATTTATAATTGACCCTTATGACTGGTTTTGTGGTACAGGGTCACATATGTTCTACTTTATACTGAAATTAGTTCCAGTCGACTGTCTTCATGAATTACTGAACAGATTCAAAATATTCAGGCATGAAACAAGTGACTGATTTTATAAGAGAGTCACTGAATCATTTACTCAACCTGTTTATTCAAAACCACTTGTTTATTCAGGAACAAAACACATGACTCTTCGTATGCAAGTGATTGAATCATTTACTCAAATGACTGGTTCAGAAACACTGATTCATTCATTCGCATACTATCACACGAATTTCTTGCTATGGCAGGAATAGTAAGAGTAGTGTGCTAGTATGCAGTTCCGAATTAAGCACGTGTCAGTGGTTGAATCATTTGTTCAACCCGTTTGTTCAAAAACACAGATTTATTTAGGAACAAAACACTACTACTGCATGTTGCTAGGTGCGTAGCGGTTAATCAGCTTTGTCTTTGTTTGAAACTATTTTCATTGGCAGATCAAAAATAGACGAAGTAGCAATATTTTTTTTTATTAAAATATCCCTCAATATAAACTTCTTGTTTATTGAACTGTTGTGTAAAATCAATCATGCTGTATCAGCCTTGTGTGCATATCCTTGAAATGCATATCAAATTTATTTAAATCTCATGTATTCAGATGCAATGTGTCATTATTACAAAATGAGCGAAGGAAATCGCCTTGTATCCTGGCAGCAGTCGCACTACCGTAGCACTAGCCGACATACGTCCACGTACAGCATTACTCATTCGTTTTAAAACTGAACGCTCTGCATTTTTTCTCAGCTTCCCAGTCTTTCTTCTGTCAGGGGTCCAATTGCCTTGTAGACACTTCATGCATAGAAAACAACACAAAGACAGCTTGCATATGTGTCACAGCACAAATGCTAGAAGATGTCATCAGCTGGCATGAAGGCAGCCATCACAAAGCAGAGATGGAAACATGCTAGCAATGAAAGAGAATTTCTTCCACTCGCTTGTATAGGATGGAGGAAAATACAGTTTTTATTGGTTGGCCAGAATAAGCCAACGTTGATGCCCCTGGCCGTGTCTCATCTCAATGTTTGTACACCGATATACCTCAGCGCAGTCTGTTTATGAAGAAAACACGATTTCTTTCTCGCCAAACACACACTGTTTGAGACCCGGCTGGTCAGAAGGACTGAAACCACTACTGATGGTTTAATACTGTGTGACTAACATTACTGATGAGCTGTCTCAACAGAAAGCTTCCCTTGCCTGCAGATGTGGTGTTACCATGGGGATGAGACTGCCAAGCGTACACTTGGCTAAAGCAGATGTATTTTTCTTTTTGTGCCTTTTTTTACCTTTTTAAACTGCAAGGGCACGTAGAGATTTGAGGTTGGGGGACAGTCATCAGAATGAACATATCAGTACAGAGCAGGTAAACATCTTCATCTGGCACTGTCTACATAGGACCTTGTTTCCTACTCAAGACCTCCATGCTTTCACACTGCCATATTTTATGATTAAGCCGGTCAAGACAGAAAAAGTGTGTCTTTTGTTTAAGGCAAGGACTACCTGTTGCTAGGATTCTGACACGTCTGTGGAGAAGCACGTCTACGAGTATTGATTTTCTGATTGGTCAATACATTTTGTTTGACGTAACACTGGCACAATTTGACAAATACATCTAAAGGTTCGAAAATGGCACAGTTGACATTTACCTGACAAGTAAATCACAGATATTTTGCATGTTTGTTTTATTTTTTAGTACAAATGTTTTTTAAATAGCAATGCCTGAGTTATTGATTTATTTAGCTTTAAAAGCTTTTCAAGGCAATGAAAAGTTTAGACGACTGCAGTGCAGTGCCTTTTTAAATATTTGAACCCTTTCCAGCAGTGACTCGATGATTTTGAGATCCATCTTTTCACACTGAGGACAATTGAGGGACTTAAACACAGCTATTAAAAAAGGTTCAAACACTCACTGATGCATTAAGAGGTGAGAACTTTTGAACAGGATGAAGATGTCTACATTTTTCTTATTTTGTTGAAAAATGCTATTTTTTTTTCCATTTGGTACTGCCCTTCAGAAGCAACAGACGATACTTACATGTTTTCCTGAAGACCAGATAAGTACAATTTACCTTGATCTTCAAATTCCAAAAGTTTTCATCCCCCAGCTCTTAATGCATCGTGTTTCCTTATGGAGCATCAGTGAATGTTTGAACCTTTTTTAATAGCTGTGTTTGCGTCCCTCAATTGTCCTCATTGTGAAAAGATGGATCTTAAAATCATAGAGTCACTGCTGGAAAGGGTTCAAATATGCAAAAGATGCTGGAAAGACCTGGAGGAGTTTTCTAAAGAACAGTGCTCAGTTTAACTGTTCAAAACAAACAAGGGACTCATGAACAACCGTAGGTCATAGATCATCCATGTAACCACACACAGTAATAATTTCAACTGTTTTTTTTGTCTTGTGGACTATAAGTAAATATGTTTGATGTAAAATATCTACGTAAAAAAATAACATGCATTTTGTAAGATCTCTCTTATTTTGATAAAATGATTCACATTTTCACAGAAGCTGCAAGGGGTTCCCAAACTTTTGCATAAAACTATATCTGTAATGAACATTAATGTTTGATATGATATATTTAGGATAAAAAAATACAAAAAAAAAAGACTGGCTAAAGAATTTCTGGCTATTTAAATCTATTTTGGGGTTGAGATTCTTTATAATGTGTTTTCATTTCGTAAAATAGGAAACACACAGACAGAATAATAGTCCTAATGCTGTAATATCACACCCAGTAAAACATGTTTCAACCAGCGGACCAATCCTGACCCCTCTTATCAGCCATTACAGAGGGATTGAGTCAGCACAAGGACACGGAGGCAACTGAGCACTGAACAGTCATTATGTCTGGGCAGTGACATAACACCTTGGTGGAGTAACACCTTTAGATGTAGCTGTCATCTCTGTTTTAGATGAGTTACTTGTATTGAAGTGTTGAAGTACATTTTGATTGTCCGTTTGCTTTCAGTCATTTTGGATTTTTGTTTTCCCACGAAAAAAATCTTGTAATAGATATTCTCTCTAATCATTTTCCTTATATATTCCCTATATACAGTGGTGGTCAAAATGTTTCATACAATTTGCAGTATCTGCAAAATGTATATAAAAAAGATTGTGCAAAAGTATTCATACGCTTGATTCTTAATACAGTGTTGTTACCTGAATAATCCACAGCTTTTTTTTTTGATAGTTGTTTATGAGTCTCTTGTTTGTCCTGAACAGTTAAACTGCCCACTGTTCCTCAGAAAAATCCTTCAGGTCCCACAAATTCTTTGGTTTGCCAGCATCTTTTCTGTATTTGAACCATTTTCAACAGTGATTGTATGATTTTAAGATCCATCTTCACACACTGAGGACAACTGAGGGACTATTACAGAAGGTTCAAATGGTCACTGATGCTCTAGATCGAAGCACACTGCATTAAGAGCCTGGTGGTGAAATTTAAAAAAAAAAAAGTACTTATCTTCATTCTGTTCAAAAGTTTAATCCCTTAATGCATTGTGTTTCCTTCTGGAGCATCCGTGACTTTTTTAACCATTTGTAATATTTGCGTATGAGTTCCTCAGTTGTCCTAAGTGTGAAAAGATGGATCTCAAAATCATAATCATTGTTGAAAAAGGTTCAAATACGCTAAAGATACTGGAAAAGCAAAGAATTTGTGAGACCTGGAGTGGCCAGTTTAACTGTTCAGGACAAACAAGGGACTCACCAAAAAAAATAGTTGTGGATCATTCAGGTAACAACACAGTATTAAGAATCAAGTGTATGCAAACTTTTGAAAAGGGGCATTTGAATAAATTAAACTATTATTTTCTCTTGTGGACTATATGTAAACATCTTTTATATTAAATATCTTATTGAAGTCAGTACTAAATAAAAAAATAAAAAAAATCCCATGGATTTTGTATGATCCCTCTTATTTTGGTAAAATAATTAACATTTTGCAAATTCTGCAAAGTATGTAAAATTTTGATTACTGTAGATAATAGTATAGGATAGTATAGTATCAAATAAGCTTGGTCAAGCATTGTTGTTAAGTTTAGCCTGACAGACTGTCAGTCTGTGTATTAGTGGGTTAGTTTTAATAAATGACAAACCTACTGCCTTCTGGCTAGATGAATGAAAAACTGAATTATTTAGGAGTAACGTGCAAGTCATTGAATCTCTCACTCAGTCAAATTGTTCAAAACACTGATTCACTCAAGAATACAATGCCACTAATGTGTTTTGCTTGGAGATACAACTGATGCATTCGCCGTGGCTTCGTTTGAACCTATTTTTGTTGGGAGAGCGAAAGTAAAAAAAGAAACTGATAACATGCCTGTTATGTAGGTTGTTTGATATAAAATTTGTACTTATTGAACTGTTATATAATGGCAATACCACAAAAGTAGTGTTGATTTTTCAGAACAATAACAGTCTTGCTTGTGTGCCAGAGCTGCTTTTGAAAGGAGTTTTGTTTGTCAATAAAAATATTTTTCAGCCGTGCTACAGTTCTTAAGACTGTCCAGACTGTGTTTCTTCTGCGTCTTGAGAGTTTATCTTTGTGTGGGCTGAAAAGGTGAAAGTAAACAATCATTGCTCTTTTGAGGGAGTAGCACAGGTGATGGAAAGGAAATAAGGAGGCAAAGATAATTTGAAGCACTGGGCCTTTTCTTACATACAGGAGGTAATACATTATGTGTGTTTATTTGTGTTTGTTTTGTGTATGCTGGGTGGAAACTGTGTTTAAATGTGTAAATATAGTATATTTGTTTACTCAGAAGCATGCTGCTTTTGCTTTCCTGGTGGTTTTTATGTATGCAGTGCGCTGTGTGTGCAGTGTGCGCTTCCAACAAAGAAAAACATGTAAGATATTCTCTCTCATCATTTTTCCTGTAAATATTGTTCAGCTACAAAACAATGATAACCCTTAGAATAGTTTTATTATGTTTCCCAAAAATACGCTGTATTTTCTGCTCCCAGAGGCTCCATACACGAGTTATTCTTTTTGTATGTCACATTTTTACAGTCTTTCCTCAGTTAGAAGACAAATATAGCCTGCCCCGCTATTCTTTATGCCAGTCTCTGCTTTTGATGTCTATAAATGGTGAACCTATAGAATTTTTGAATGTGTGTGTGTGCACAAAAGTTTGTTTAAAACTGTGGGGTCAGATATTATTTGTTCTTGAAAGAAGTCCCTTATGCTCACCAAGGCATTTATTTGTTCAGAAATACAGTAACCAGTGTTAGAAATGATTTACTATTAATTTTAAATTGAATAAATATATTGATTTTGACCCCCAGACTTTGGAACAGTAGTGTGTGTGTCTGTGTATGTATCAAGGTAGAACGGGGGTAAAGGCGCCCTGGGGTAAAATGCGCTTTTGATATTATTTTCCTCAGAAATGGCAGAAAAACATGGTGTAGCACTTTCCAAAACATCAGCTTTTCAGCATACACATGCAAAATTGTCTGATCCTTGATGCAGTTGCAGCAGCAGCACAACGTCGATTCTGTGCTTACTTTCATATTTGATGTTTTTAAAAATGTTGTAGATTTAAGTAGCAAATGAGAATTACTAAAAATATATCTTGACACAAGGGTCTTCTTAATGATTTTCAGTTTTGTTTAAGATAATTAAAACAGCAGTTTTTAAATAATGAAAGAATATGTAAAAGTATGGTATTTGGGGTAAAAAGTGCTCCTGCTGTTGGGGCTAAATAGCACAATAATTAACATGATGCACTTTATTGGACTCGTTTTGGGCTGATGATAATTAATAGAAGGCTGACTTTTCCATTTGTTGACATGACATTGTTAGATTCAGATGGTAAATATCATATATTATGTTGGGTGTCCATCTAAGAGATAATCACATTATTACAATACCTTTCTACCAGCCTGGCACAAATGGCTTGATTAGTTCTGGCTTTGATGAAGGGCCGCCTTCTGAAAAACAAAATGTGTTGTGATTGGTTAGCTGTCCCACTGCGTTGCGATTGGCGAGCAGCTTAGACGGTGTTTTAGTACTGCCACGTCCCTTACCAAAGTAGCAAGTTCCGTGTACAACTGTTAGCACAAGCTAGATTAAAGTGACACTTACGTTTTAAATATGGATATTGTTCTTACAAAAACGCATCAATTCGCTACAGAGGCCTTTATTGACGTCCTGGAGCCGTGTGAGGCACTTTTTATTATGGATGGATGCATTTTATTGGACTTGTTTTGGACTGATGATAATTAATAGAAGGCTGACTTTTCCATTTGTTGACATGACATTGTTAGATTCAGATGGTAAATATCATATATTATGTTGGGTGTCCATCTTAGAGATAATCACCATGTTTAGAATGAAACCATCATATTTAAAAACATGCTATTAATCATATCATATAATAAAATATCATTTGTTACAACTGTAAATCTAAATTAAATTATTATGGGATCTCATTCACTGCTTTCAGAATCTTTACATTTTAAAATGATTTTGTTTCTGTATTTTAAAATATGTTTTATAATGTTTAATGACGGTATATTTATAGAACAAGAAAATATTTTATTTATCAAAATAAACAGAAAATAGTACAAACTTTGCTAAAGTGATTTTTTGAACAAGTGTTAACTTATAGATTATTTAAAAAAAAAACATTATTTTAGCTAAAGTATTTGTATCAATACAGTGTGCCTTTTACCCCATGCTGGTGAGCCTTTTACCCCGTGTGTGGGGTAAAAGGCCCCCCTTGCCACTTGAAACATTTATGAGATTTTTAAACAAAATAAGCGACTTGTATGATTTATTTTCACACAAAATCTGTTGCTCCATAAACGTTCAATACAAACATATGTTTTCTTCTGCAATCATACACTTTAGGCACAGTGAAAAGCACATTTTTTTCGTAGGGGGTGCCTTTAGCCCCATGGTACCCTATGTCATATTTTTACTTCAACTTTTTTTAAAATGTTGAGCGTGTGCCCTTCTTTCGCGAAGGCAGCTACTTATAAATATTAAAATATGGTGCCATGGCGATATCCATAAATAGAACTTGGCCTGGCTGTGTAAATCATTTGGACTGAGTTGTCAAATGTGATTTCCCTACATAATGTATCTGTCCAGCAAAAGATGAAAAGTTTGCAGAATGTTGATGGAATCTGAGATGCATTAAAAACACTGACTGATCTGTTTTTTTATCGTCAGTGAAACCCAAGACTCCAAACTGCATTTTTTACCAGCTTCCGCCCCCAGGTACATATTTTCATGGTGAAATTAACTTCCGAGGTTCAATATCCAGTGCTGACCAAGGAAATATATGTCTGGCCTATGAAGTTTTATATTTTTCCCTTAAGGCATGATTGTAACAGGTGCTAAACGCAGTTAAAATAATTATGTAACTTTTGCTCCCGCTACATAATAACAGCACATTGTGTGTAATTTTCTCTTAAAAATCATACACCCTCACAGCCTACAGTGGTTTATAAACAGGCTGTGACTGATTAGAAGCTTCTCGGGTGAATTTAATGGTGCCTTTTGGAGTCTTAAGCCATCAAATGTGTTTAATGGGTGTTTCGTATTGGGAATAAATCGATGTGACACTACAATAACATAGTTTCTCCTCAGCATGATGGAATTTGTTCTCTGCTCAAAATAATTCCAGTGGGGGGAAGCTATTGTGTGAAATCTGGGCCAGAGTTCTCCCTTACCAGTGAAAGGATTATCTATCCCTCATCACATCTCAACTCTCCTAATACCCCCAGATCTGCTTTGACACATGGATAATATCACCACTGAAACGGGACCAAATGAGAGTCTGTGCCCCGGCCCCACCCACAGCCTGTGTCTGGTCTCTAAATCTTACTCTGTTTTGGCAGTTTCTATCTGATGAGCTGCCAGGAACATCCACCTCCACATTAAGCGTGCATTTAGCACAGGTCAGAGGCATTTCAAAGAGACTGGCACTGCCACAACTCTTCACCACACCAAATCAGTTAGCTGACGGCCCAGGGCAAAACCAAAGCTCAAAACAATTTTCTTTATCTCCATCTTGGTTTCTTCCCCTTTGCGTTTTTTATCAGAGCGAGGCCACATACTTTTGATCAGATAACGTTGTTTTGAAAATGACAAACGCATGCAGCCTTGAAAATTGTTTTATGCGCCGTAACATAATTGTGGCCGAAAACAATAGTTTTCTTGGCTATGAGGTTGTACGGGAGTCGTTGTGGGAGGATGGCATGATAACAGAGACTGTGTTTTCGTTATACATCTGCTATTGTAAGGACCGCACAGATGCAAGGAGCCACCTGCGGGAAAGTGCTCTATCGCTGAACCTGTCGGCCGCACATCTTAAAGGAATAGTTACGCCGAAAATGAAAATTTGTCTTTTGGCGTTAAAATTGTACGGTCAGGTTTTACTAAAGATGCACAGTGATGAATTAGTGGCGAAAAGCTGTGGACACAGTTATTTTTGCACCTGACCTTATTAAAGGTGAAGTCCACTTCCAGAACAACAGATAATTTACAGATAATATACTCACCCCCTTGTCATCCAAGATGTTCATGTCTTTCTTTCTTTAGTTGTAAAGAAATTATGTTTTTTTTTAAAGAAAACATTTCAGCATTTTTCTTCATATAATGGACTGATATGGTGCCCCGAGTTTGAACTTCCAAACTGCAGTTTAAATGCAGCTTCAAACGATCCCAAATGCGGTTGTAAACATTCCCACATTTGGGATCGTTTGAAGCCACATTTAAACTGCAATTTGGAAGTTCAAACTCGGGGCACCGTATCAGTCCATTATATGGAGAAAAATCCTAAAATGTTGTACGACTGAAGAAAGAATCACATGAACAAAGGGGTGAGTACATTATCTGTAAATTGTTGTTCTGGAAGTGGACTTCTTTAAATATGCATTTGTAGGAGTTTCCCTTTCAGACACAAAATTTATGGGGGGAGAATATTCAAATTACTAATGTTTGCACGTCCAATTACTGGCATTTGCGCGATTATTTAACGCCCCAAGAAAGCATGTTTTAAACTATATTGTGCTTGAAATGGCTGCAGTTATTGTTGCTGGGAGGAGGCACCCCAGAGAACAGAGAGCGCGTGGTAGAAGGGAGAAGATTTTTCCACATTAATTTATTTGGAATGCCAGAAGAACACATTATCTGAACATATAGTTTGCCAAGCCATGTTATTTTTAATTTGCTTCAGGAAATAAAAGACGACTTGAAACCCTCAACTACAAATCATGCAAAACCACGTTCTAGCAAATCTTAATTTTTTGGCCTCTGTTTTTTTTCAACGTACTGTGGCATCTTTATTTCTCTATTCTTTATATGTGACTATGCTAATTTGCGCTCTGCTTGGTATATTGCATAGGTCGATATGTAAATGAGATGTTGCGTCTGTGTTCTTTAATTTGTGCATTGTTAGTAAATCACCCGCAGAAAATTCCTCTTCCATCTGCGTTGTTTTGAAATTGCGCTCTCACGCTAATTTGCCCTTGGAGAAATTTTGCATCACATCACTCGCTTATCGATGCTCTGCAGTGAATGGGTGACGTCAGAATGACATTTCCACAAGTAATCCACACTATAAGGAATTCAACACATTGGCACTGATAGCCTTATGGGGCATTGTCGCATTACGGGCGTCTCAAGATTGAATCCTGACTTGAGGATCTTTCACAAACTTGCCTCTCTCTCTCTGTCCCACTTCGCTTCCTGTCTACTCTATAAATGTTCTATCATAATAAAAGGCTAAAAATGCCCAGGAAAGTAATCAAAACTACTCTAGTTGATCAGTTAACTTCTTTTGAAGTGAAAAACTGCATGTTTGTAGTAAACAAATCCATTATTAAGTAAGGCTGGGAAAATAAATCGATGCATCGCAAATCGAACAAATGATTTTGCATCAATTCTGAGGTTTTATGAATGCGCCGTGATTCTCTCTCGAATCGATTCTTAGTTTTTAACATCAGAGATTTGAATATAAGGGTTAAAAACTAGATTAGAGCACCATCAGCTGTTAAAAATTAAGCTCACAATCAATTCCAGAGAGAACTGTGATGCAGTTTGAAAATCTCAGAGTAGATTCACAAATCGTGATGCATTGATTTATCGTCGCAGACCTATAATTAGGCGTTTTAACTTTAAATTGTTGCCTCTGGCCAAATTACCAGTCCAGAATTTATAATAACACATCACAGTGAAAAAGTTTATCCTCAGGTAGTTGGGTACGTCCTTGTTTAGAATTGTTTTGGACTATTTTTGTTTGTAAATGTAGGGCCCGATGATTTCTGCTATGTGGAAAACGCAGACGGAATCATGGAATCCAGTCATAAAAACGGAATTTACCGTTTAACGCGGAATGTCACGGAAGTTTGGAAGAATTAATCAAAAATCGAATTGCAGTATGGACTAGTATCTGTAAATATTAGGCCGCAGACGTGCAAACATGAGAACATAAATACATAAACAACATCTCCAGAACGGCTCTGAGTGTCACTTCATTAGCATTTGACCATTCCATTTGAGTAAAATGTATTGTTAGTTTCTGGCCGCAGCTGTATCCCTTGTAGCCACAACCAGCATCAGTTACAGGTATTCACAGCAACCTGTCAAAATAAAAGTTCGGTTTATATGCCAGAAATATATGACTATTATTTAGAATGTACATACTACTACCACTGTTGAAAAATTAATAAAACTGTAAAGTTTGTAAAAAATAATTATACAATATTTCTTTCATGTTTTAATTCTAATAGCAAATCCACTTTAGTTGCGAAAAATAAAATGTATTTTATTTAAATGTTTTATGTTAATTTTTTATCAATTAATTTTTTTTTAATTAATTTTTTACGCCTTCATTTGATAACCAGAAAAATGTAAATACACAATACAGAATTTCTGAGGGGGGAAAAAAATCATAAGGCTATTGTAAGAATAAGTAAAAGTTGTTTTTATGCTTTCAAATCATTAGACATGCTAAAACCAGAATTTGGTAACAATAAAACATAAGGTGAGAAAAAAAATACAACATTTTATAGGGCCCTAAGCATGTAATTTTTTTTAAACCTTTAATAAATTGATGTTAAATTGTTTCATGATTTTAATTAACTAGACTAGATGCTTTTTTGGTTTATTTAACCAATAAAAAGGAGCCCAGAGAAATTAAAACAGAAAAAAACCCAACAGGATTTGGGAAAAATAAAACTGATTTCATAGAGCCCTATAAATCTTGACCTGAGATATTCATACAAGGAGAAACTAATATTATGGATACAGACCTTTTTTTGAAGTTTGAACATCTCAATGATTGCTTTGTTTAGCAAACATGCTGCTTGTGCTTCACAAGACATTAATTGGTTGACCGAAGTCATGTGGATTACTTATGGATTATTGTTTTTATCAGCTCATGTTGGTACCCATTATCTGATAATGATGGGAAGGGAAAAAAAAGTGTTTTTGTAAGATGTGCTGTAAAAAAAAATGATATAGAATAGCTGAAAAATAATAAAGTCAACTTTGTGTTAAAGTAATAATAATGAGGACAAATGCGGAAAAAATATTCCAGTATTTATTTCTTTATTTGCTGTCAAAGCATAACAATTAAAATTAGCAGAAAATTAGCGTGATGTTTTTTAAAAACAACAATTAAACAACTAATAGATTTGTTTATATTAATTTGCCTGTAATGTGCTTAATGTTGCTGTTAATTGATGAGACAAATGAGCTTATAGCTTCACACTGGCAACCTTTACGCAACATTTAAACGTCTTTTTATGCATCACATGGCATGTTTATGATTCACATAACACGGACTTGATGCAGAAATAAGCATTATTCTCCGTCCAAATCTCACTTCTGAATTTAATGCTTCTGTCAATATCATTAAAATGTGTTTCACCATTCTAATTTTAATTCATTATTCTTGGGCCGGGATTCCTCCATTCCACCGCCATGCATGAATTTCCTATTTACTCAACGTCCGTACTTTATAGCTCGCTGATGACTTTACGACAGGCTTGTGTGAGAAAAGACATTATAAAGAGACAGGTCATGAATGTTGACTAAAAATGGATTCGCCAATGCGTACCAGCCGCTAAATGTACAAACGGAGAGTGAGAGAGAGAGAGAGAGTCTGGGTAATTTACTTTGATGTGCTCTCTATCAACTTACAGCCCCTTATCTTTGGCTTAAGGGCAGTAAAAGCCTTAGCATGGTGATGCTACCATGGTATTAATGCAGTTGCAGTGCAAGCACATACAATGGGATTGAGCTAAAGTGCCATTCTAAGCACCTTTTACCACACCGCTATTATATGTTTTTAAAACAAATGCATAACTTGTCCAAGGCTGTGACATTTTTTCAAATTTAGTATTTTTTATGTGATTAGTGACCTAGACAAAGTTCAAAATATTACATACTACTTACTCTTAACGATGTTTCAAAATGTTAATTAGATTTTAAAGTCTAGATTTGGAATGTGAATGTAGACTTGAACCTCGCTGTAGGTAAATACTAGGCCATTCCTTCCATTTAAACAAACGTAGTTCAAATACAAAGAGAAGAAATTATGCTGCGGGCTGCATCTTGACCCAGCACACATATGATTGTTCTCTCAGAAGTCCCATTAAGTGTTTTTTTTTTTTTTTGCATGTCAGCGCCTCATGCTGAAACCTCAAAGATCAATGGTGTTTATTAGCAGCACAAAAGGCATTTGTACTTCCTGTAATGAACCCTTGAGAGTGGCTGACAGCAAACAGAGTAATAGCCTTAGCTAGCACCCCGAACGTTTTCGTTCCAGCTTAAGGCTGTTTGGATTGGTCTAATGAGCGTTACGAATGGGGGGGACGATGCTTGCACGCTGCTGGGATGGAGGAAAGCTGTGAGGTCTAAAGGTGAGCCGACCTCAACAGGAGACACACTCCGGAGGTTTGCTAATAGAGTGCTTCACTTTACTTTCAAACTCATTACCTTTCTCCAATAAAAATGGGATAATTACTTAATTAAATGGATAAACGAAACAACAGCATAAATAGACTCTGACTTGAATATTACCAATGGCATCCCGCTCTCACGCGCCTTGTTTTAGTCCACGTCTCCCTTAGCAAAGCCGTGGAGAGATTTAATTTTGATTGAAGGAGGGCGTCGAATGCGTGTAGATGCAATTTGCTTTGCTTGTGCATGCAGAATTAGAACCCGCCTGTGTTGCTGAGCTTTGCTCTGATTTTCATTTACCTCTAATTACGACGATTCATATACATGAACATGGTTGCCTATTTCGGTCACACTATTGACTATTCACTATTCCTTGTGTGCAATTTTCTCATTTCTACGGAAGCCCTTTTCCACCACTGAATGAAAAAATAACAATCAACAACAGTCAAACAACTGATTTTTCTCAGAATTGCTAGATATAAACTCACAGCTGTGAGCCCTAAAGTCAGAATTGCGAGACAAACTCGCAGTTCTGAGAAATAAAGTCGCAATTTTGAGAAATAAAAAGTAAATTCTGACTTTTTCTCAGAATTGCAAGTTTATAGCCAACAATTCTGATTTTATAACTTGCAAGTTAAGTCAGAATTTTGACATAAAAACTTGCAATTCTGTTTTTTTCTTGCAAATGCAATTTCTCAGAATTTTGAGTTGATATCACACAATTCTGAGAAAAAAAGTCTGAATTGTGAGTTTATATCACTTCATAACTCGCTATTGTGAGTTGGTATTGTGAGATAAAAAGTCACAATAACCTTTTTTATTTTTTTATTCAGTGGCGGAAACAGGCTTCCATACATATCTCACAATTAAAACTCGCAAAAGCAAGTTAAGTCAGAAATGTGAGATAAAAACTTGCAATTCTGTTTTTTCTCCTTTTTTTTGCAAATGCAATTTGCCACAATTTTGAGTTTATATCTCACAATTCTGACTTTATAACTCGCTATTGCGAGTTGATATTTCACAATTCTGAGAAAAAAGTCAGTATTATGAGAGAAAAAGTCACAATAACCTTTTTTATTTTTTTATTCAGTGGCGGAAACAGGCTTCCATACATTTCTGATCATCAGCTGAAAAGCAGTCACTCAAGATTTAAAGAGACTAATTTTTTCAAGTTCAAATTAATTTCATATTGAGAGACAACTTTAAGCAAACCAGTTGCAAGTTAAGTCCAAATTGTGAGAAATAAACTCACAATTGTGAGTTTAGAAGTCACAATTCTGAGAAATAAAGTAAGAACTGCGAGATATAAACTCACAATTATGACTTTTTTGTCAGAATTGCAAATTTATATCTTGCAGTTGTGAATTTCTTTCCTCAGAATTGCAAGTTAATAGCCAGCAATTTTGATTTCAAATCTCGCAATTGCAAGTTAAGTCAGAAATGTGAGATAAACACTTGCAGTTGCTTTTGTCTCCGTTTTTTGCAAATGCAATTTGCCACAATTTTGAGTTTATATCATGCAATTCTGAGAAAACAGTCAAAATTGTGGGTTTATATCTCACAATTCTGACTTTATAATAATTGATATGTCACAATTTTGAGAAAAAAAGTTATTATTGTGAGATAAAAAGTCACAATAACCTTTTTTATTTTTATTCGTTTTTATCATTATTCAAGGTTTAAGAAGACTAATTTTTTTCATGTCCAAATTAATTTCATATTGAGAGACAACTTTTAGGTAAACCAATTGCAAGTTAAGTCAGAATTGTGAGATATAAACTCACTTGTGAGTTATAAAGTCAGAATTGTGGAACAAAGTCGCAATTCTGAGAAATAAATTCACAATTCTGAAAAATAAAGTGAGAATTGCAAGATATAAATTCACAATTCTGACTTTTTTCTCAAAGTTGCAAGTTTATATCTTTTATCTTGTATCTTTTTTTCTCAGAATTACAAGACAGTAGCATACAATTCTAATTTTATATGCTGATAACTCGCAATTGCAAGTCAGAATTGTAAGATAAAAACTCACAATTCTAACTTTTTTTTCTTGCAAATGCAATTTCTCACAGTTGTGACTTTATATCATGCAATTTTGAGAGAAAAAAGTCAGAACTGTGAGTTTATAACTTGCAACTGAGAGTTTATATCTCGCAGTTCTGAGAAAAAAGTCAGAATTCTGAAATAAAGTGTCACAA
This sequence comes from Labeo catla, assembly GCA_012976165.1. Lineage (NCBI taxonomy): Eukaryota > Metazoa > Chordata > Actinopteri > Cypriniformes > Cyprinidae > Labeo > Labeo catla. Next base: position 333,901 of record VONZ01000198.1, read on the forward strand.
TAACAAGCAGTCATTTAAGATTTAAGTCCAAATTAATTTTTTTATTAACACTACAGTTCAAAAGTTTGGTAGGAGTTGTACCTTTTTGTGTTTTGTTTTCAGTCACGTATGCACTCCAAGTTTGCATTTGTTTGACAAAATTAGATGCAGTAAATACAGTAATATTGTTATATCCTTCAGAAATGTCATGAATATGTGGATTTGGTGTCCAAATAAGGTTTCTTATTTAACGTTTCAATTTTGTAGGATTCTTTGATAAATAAACCATTTTTCAAAGCAGCATTTTATAACATCATAAATGTCTTTACTGTCACTTTTGTTTGTATCCGTGTTTAATAAAAGAATGAATAAAAATATATGTTGAGAAAGTTAACTGTTACCATTCCTATTAGTCACATGTGTCATGTTGACAGCTCTGACAGTTTGGGGCATGAATATCTGTTTGCCAAGCGAACGGATGTATTAATAGCATATATAGCATATAGGAGGATATTCAGAGTACGCTATTAGGCTAAAAATGATGTTAAGGCTAAGCACTGGAATTAAAAAACAGTTTGTTCTAGAAGTGTATTGTAACTATAAAATGTCAAGCATTCGTTCATGTTGTAACTTTAGCAGTTTCCTCTGGGTGAGCTCTTGACAGTGATCTAAACCTGACCTTATAGGCCTAATTAAACATTTACTACATTGCTGTGCTTTGGAGGAACACTTCTAGATTCTGTCAACTGAAATTTAGCAGGACTCGAGGAACGATTTGAGAGGGAGAATGAGAAAAAGTACGTTAAGAGCTCGGCAGCACTTCCCCTGTGCTCTAGTTTAATATCAAAGCTAAAATATATCATGTCATCAATGCAAAAAACAGTGCAAACAAAACACTTCTCATGTATCCTTTGGTCAGACAGTCCCACCCCAAGCTCACACTATTGGTATTGGTTGCTGTGTCGGGCTCATTTGGATGGTAAAACAGAGAAATGTTTAGATGGTGTTAAATATTGATAATTTATTTTGACATAATAAGTACACTCTTCAGCTTTAAGTCTGATTAAGCAAGAAGAAAGAAGCTGATTGCTTTTAGCAGTTGGTTCTTTTGAGTGTTCATAAATAATTTCATGGTGTGACTTTTAGACCAGTTAATTACTTGAAAGTGAACAAAGACAAATAATAATGCCAGTTTGTCTACTACAGACCATGTGGACATTAAAATTTAACACTTGACTAAACAAAAACCTCTAAACTGGTAACATCAAGACGGCGTCTCCTCCTTTTCCCTTTTTTCACGTCCTTTTTTCTTTTAAGCATTACATAAATTATTTTAGGTCAATTTAAGCTTTCATCAGGGTTCATTAATACATCCAAGCTTGTTTTGGATAACCTCTACTGTTGTGTTTTATCATGGTTACAGGCAACATTTACCCTGTCAATTAAATGTTTTGCTTTGCCAAGAACAAAATACATGTACCTCAGTTTTACTGGCATTTGGCTGGAAGCCATTCTCTATTATCTGAGTGACAGTTTGGAAATTGATTACAACACAGCATCTTTTTATTATTTGAGTGGCACATGCTAGGTTAACCCCTTAGCTGTATTAATCACTGTCATTCAAATGCATTAACTTCACAATGATTGCCTTCTGCTCAGCGAATGTGAAACAATATGTCCGTGTCTGACTGAAGGCCTGCTGTTTATCACACTAGATCATATTATTCATATCTTACAGTACAGCCACACAATTTGAAGACTGTTGACAGTTTTCCTCCATCTATATTACCATCTTTATGTGTCTGCAAGATTCTGAAGTGCTGTTTTAGTTGATTTAAATGTCTAGAACTTTTGTTCTTTTTCCCTTTATGTGCAAATTTAGTTGGCTGCTGTTGAGATTATTAGATATACAGTAGACTATAATTCACTAGTATTTTAGCTTCTGATATTATTTCAAACAGGTAAAAATGCCCTTTTTCCCCACACTATAAAAAAGCGGTTCAAAAGAATTTATCCATAGACCTACGAAATTCCCAGAGCATATAGTCAGTGCAGAGATAAACATTGACCTTATATTTGAGTTTGTGTTTCCAGACAGGTATACTGTATTTAAGAAGTCCACAAATAAATGCCCATTTGTGTTGAGCAAATAGAGCAAATGCTACACCAGTCACTGTTTTCAGGAAATAAAGCTTACGTTTATGTTGAGAAATAGGCATAAAAATTTGCTATTGAGATACAGTTTATAACTAAATTTTATACTCTACACTGTAAAAAATAAAAAACACATTTTGCTGAGTCAGCTTAAAATAATTTGTTACCCTGCTACCTTAAAATTTTAAGTTCAGTCAGCTAAAATAAGTTTAGTCAACTTGAAATGTTAAGTTGTACTAAGTAACAACTTAGATATTTGTGTTTGCTCAACTTAACAGATGGGTAAGTAACCCAGCTGCCTTAAAATTTTAAGTTGATTCAACTCAAATATCTAAGTTGTCACTTACTATAATTTAACATTTCAAGTTGATTAAACTTTTTTTGAGTTGACTGAACTTAAAATTTTAAGGCAGCCAGGTTACAAATTATTTTAAGTTGACTCAACAAATTGTTTTTTACAGTGTACCTTCTTTGGAGGGGGGAAGATAAAAGTTTTTGAAAGTCTTAAGAATGCTATGGAAGCCTGTTTCTGCCACTGAATAAAAAATAAAAAAAGGTCTTACAAATTCTTAAGTCAGCTAAGAATTGCAAGATAAACTCACAATTCTGAGAAATGAAATCAGAACTGAACAGAAGAGAAAAAGTCGCAATTTTGACTTTTTGTCTAACAAATGCGAGTTTGTATCTTGCAATTCTGACTTTCTTTCTCAGAATTGTTTAAACTTGTTTAAACAGAGTTATAAACTCGCTATTGTTAATTAAAAAGTCAAATTTTAAGGGGAAAATAAACTGATATGTTCTCAGAATTGCAAATTTATATCTCACAATTCTGAATTAATAACTCGCAACTGAGTGTTATAAAGTCTGAATTGTGAGATATAAACTCAGTTCTGACTTTTTTTTCTCAGAATTGCGAGATACAAACTCAAAACTGTGAGAAAACAACATTAGAATTGCAAGATAAAAACTTGGAATTTTGACTTTTATCTCGCAAATGCAAGTTTATTTCTCACAATTCTAAAAAACAAAGTCAGAATTGCGAGATATAAACTCAATTCTGACTTTTGACTTCTGAATCGGAAAGCTTTTTAAATGTTTTTGAAAGTCTAAAGAATGCTATGGAAGCTCGTTTCTGCCACTGAATAAAAGATAAAAAAGTCTTAAAAATTCTTAAAAGTCAGGTATAAAGTCAGAATTGCAAGATAAATTCACAATTCTGAGAAATGAAGTCAGAACTGCAAAAAGTCGCAATTCTGACTCTTTTGTCTTACAAATGCAAGTTTGTATCTTGCAACATTGACTTTCTTTCTCAGAATTGTGAGATATAAACTTGCTATTGCTAATTAAAAAGTCCAATTTTGAGGGGAAAATAAACTGTTTTCAGAATTGCGAATTTATATCTCACAATTCTGAATTAATAACTCGCAACTGAGTGCTATAAAGTCAGAATTGCGAGATATAAACTCAATTCTGACTTTTTTTCTCAGAATTGTGAGATACAAACTCAAAACTGAGAAATAACATCAGAATTGCAAGATAAAAACTTTTATCTCGCAAATGCAAGTTTATATCACAATTCTAAAAAAAAAAAGGTCAGAATTGCAATCTATAAACTCACAATTGCCAATTATAAAGTCCAGTTTTGATGGAAAAAAGACTGATATGTTCTCAGAAGAGTTTAGATCTCACAATTCTGACATTGCGTTTTATAAAGAGAGAAAAAAATACTTTATTTCTGAGAATTGCAAGTTCATTTCTCAGTATTGCAAGTTTTTTTTTCACAGTGTGCAGTTTATATCATGTAATTCTGAGAAAAAAGTCAATTTCTTGCAATTCATTCTCAAAAAAAATCTGAATTGCGAGTATTACGCATTTATCTTGCATAGAATGCTCATCCATGCTGCATTTATTTGATTTTATCATTTATAATTTAATAGCATTTATTAATCAAAAATACAATGAATAAATACAAAAATAACTGTTTTCTGTTTTAATATATTTTAAAATGTAATTTATTCCAGTGATTTCAAAGCTGAATTTTCATGAGCCATTAAAATAATATTAAAAAATAATGTGAAAAATCTTAGCATGAAATATAAAACAGGCTCAAAAGCTCAGTAGCCAAAAATATATATTAATCTTACATGATGATGTATTTTAGCAACACAAATGAACAAATGAATTAATATTCATGAGCTCAGCCATTTTTCTTTCTTTCTTTCTTTCTTTCTTTCTTTCTTTCTATATATCTTTTTTATCTGAGTTTTGTGCTGAACGTTTCATTGCGTCTGCCATTTAACATAGTAAGATCTGGGGTCACTGTAATTACCCCCAAGGATATTGATTCCTCAAAGCTTATCTAACACTCAAAGATAGCTGGATGATTTGACCATCTTTCTTTAATGGAGGTGAGAGACAGTGTGTCAGATGCACTTTGACAAAGATATGATTCTTCTGACAGCTTCTAAAAGCTCTGCTTACAACAACATGCAGCAGAAGAAAACCTGGGGTGTTGCTGTAACAGTATGATATTGCCATTGATGCAGTAGAAAAGAAGAGACCAGTGGACATTTCACTACTTCAGAATGTCCTATTCAGACAGCAAGACAATTAGAATAGCTTTCTAAGGCTGAAGGCTCACATCTCTTTCATCTATAATCTGAGCACGCATACTGATTAGTTAACATGTTTTACTTATTTGAATGGGATTCAGCCTTCAGTTACCCAGCATAATTAAATAAATGTCAATGAAAGTAACATGCGTGTCCTTCCGTGAAAATTTGCCATGCACCACTACAGCAAATATGAGATTTGGTTCTTTTTTATGAACAGTAAGCAACAGAAATGCTTGAGTATCCGCTGTTAGAGCAAACAATTTTATAGTAGATCCTTAAAGTATTTTATTAACACAGCCTTGGTGCAGTTTTTGATTTTATAGAATATGGTATAGCATTAACCCTCATGACGGTATGACTCACTATATAAAAATTCAAGGTTCAGCTTTTTATCGAGATTAAATGAAGCAGCTTTCCTGTATATCAAAGAGAAGTCAAGTTTATATGTCTCTTTCCCTCTGCTGCGGAAGAAATCTGCACAGAAATTAATTTCATGCAGCATTCCTTTGGATATTGCAAATTATGGAAATAATCTAGGTTTTATTCGCTCCTCCAAATGGGAAAGTCATCAGACTGTGGCATTTTCTTCGAAACAGTATTTTAATAATAGGTGAATTCTGGAGTGCATCATGCACAAACAAGGTGCTGTCTCCGGCCCGACTGTTGTTACTGCAGTGTAAGCAGTCAGCCTTCATAGAATATGAATTTCAAAACACCTCAGACCATCCTAAAGTAGTTAAGCTAGTCCAAACGGATCTGGTTTGATGGCGTTAGAGGGGTTTTTGGGCAGCAGTTTGACCAGCTAAAACCAGCTTGGTTTAAGCTATTTTTAAATCCGTTCAAAGACTGACTGCAGTGCTTTGGGGTGGTCTGGCATTTCGAAACACCTGCAAAGACACACCTCCCTTTTACTTAGTCAATCAACGTACGCCGCCTTTGAAGAAAACACACCTTTTCACTGAAGGACTTTCAAGAACATGCTTTGTAATTGTGCTGTTGTTTGAAGTGGCGTCTTCCAGTTAAATCAGCCCTTATCTCATTCTCAACAGTTCCATGCGATGTTGCTCCACAAAGTGGTGGCTTCAAAGATGAGTACTTTTAAAACTAAAAACAGCTACTATCAACTGACCCATTCAGACTGCACCCAAGTGTGCTGTCATCAAGGTTAATTTGCTGGCGTATTGTTAGTTTATAGAAAACCAGAATGCTCTGTACTGGAGATTTTTGATCATCTGAGAATACTTCAAAATAACCAGGAAGTCTTCATTCAAAAGAGGTCTGAATAGTCTCTCTTTATACTTTACAAATAAGCTGTGTGTGTGTGTGTGTGTGTGTGTGTGTGTGTGTGTATATACGGCTCTTTCTGTAGAATGGGTGATAAGGGAATTTTTAAAGTGCTTTTTTTGTATTTTTAAATATCCCATCCATCAAGTAATTTTTAAAAGTGCTAATTAAATGCATTGCACATCAAGCCAAATTAATTTATTTAAATAAATATACACTACTGTTTAATAGTCTAGGGGTCTGTGAATATATATATATATATATATATTTTTTTTTTTTTTGTGCATTAATTGATCGAAATTGACAGTAAAGACATATATAATATTACAAACAGTTTCTTTTAAACTTTCTGTTCATCAAAGAGTCCTGCAACAAATGCATCATGGTTTCCACAAAAATATTAAAATACCAAACATTAGAATGATTTCTGAAGGATCATGTGATACTGAAGACTGTAGTTATGGCTGCTGAAAATTCAGTTTTGCTATCATTGAATGTTAGAGTTTTAAAAATTTGCATTTTTCTATATTAAAATTAAAGCAGTTATTTTAAAATGTAATCACATTTTAATATTGTTGCTTATGACAGGTAGTGAAATTATTATTTTAGAAAGGTAATAGAATTCATGGTAGATAAAGTTAAGAAAAAGTTAGTGAAAAGGGTATTTTAATTTGTCCTTGAAGATCATTTATTAAAGGAATGATAATGTTATAATTATTATGATTATCATTTTAATAGAGTATGTTAAAATAAAATAAGAAAAATGGTAACAGAACATTTAGTTAGAGCTTCACTATTTTATAGTGAAATTTGATGATTAAAGTTTAAATATACAGACAGAATGAAGACAAATTTCTGTTTGACAGAAATGAATCATTTTATTCAACAAGGATGCATTGATCGAAATTGACAGTAAAGACATTTATATTATTACAAACAGTTACTTTCTTTCTTTCTCTTTCTTTCTTTCTTTCTTTTTTGTTAATTATGTTCTTTTGAGCTTTCTGTTCATCAAAGAGTCCTGCAAGAGTCCTGTGGTTCCCACAAAAATATTAAAATACGAAACACTGACAAAACAATGATTACTAAAGGATCATGCGACAATTAAGATTGGAGTAATGCCTGCTGAAAATCCAGTTTTGCTATCATTGAATGTTATAATTTTTAAAAAATCATTTTTTTATATTACAATTAAAGCAGTTATTTTAAAATGTAATCACATTTTAATATTATTGCTTATGATAGGTTAAAATTTAAATACATTTTTAATAAAATTTAGAATTTTTACTGACAGTTTAACTCATATTTTATTACAATTTTCAAAACTATAACGAATAAACTGCGATAATGTGAGAAATTTTGAATGTGTCTGAATAAATTTCGGTTTGACTGTAATTCACTTTTGGTTATCAAGATGAATTTACTCTGACACAGTTTAACTTCTTGTTATGCTTTATTGCCATTTTCTTAACTATAGTGAATAAACTGTGATAATGTGAGAAATGTTGTCTAAATAAATTTTGTTTTGACTGTATGTACATGAGGATTACATGGCACACATTTCATAGAATAACGTGTTTGTTTCTGATAGTTTATAAGTTTGTATTCTAATTTCTAACGGTTACTTTTTCTGTTTCTTTGTCTCTTGCTTTCTCGGGTTGATGTTGCTGTGCCGCCAACATCTGAAAACAGGTAAGAGAGCAATTGACTTGTTTACAACTAGTTCAGATGAAATCAGACCTGTTTCATAGAAAAGCGACATGCTGAATGATGTTTAAGCAGTTTCTTTTCTATCCCGGAGGACAAAAATGAAGTGTGTTCTGGTGAGCTCCGGATTGCTGATTTATTTTGGACGGCCAAACTTGCCTCGTCAGCTCACCGAAACTAACAGTAGTTATGAGATTTGCACATTTCATTTAAGTCAATGAAATCACTGGGAAACTTTATGGGCTACTGTTATTTTGACCATTGGCACTGCAGGAGCAGCCCTTTAAAAACACTCACAAGGTTAACTTGCTGTTGCTACATATTATAGCTTGAACCAAATGTGAGTGGAAGTGAAAAACTCCTGCCGGGTTCAGCGGAGCGTTCCGCTCTGCCGTCTGGTGGAATGCAGGGATGTAGTCATGAAGTATAAACAGATGGATAAGTACAGGATGGGATGTGAGTGAGTCATCAGCTGGGCGAGAAGAAGTGAGACTCATCAGCAGAGAGTTTGGGGTAAAGACTTGACAACTTTTCCAGCTTTATATCAATCAGTGCTGGTGGTCTTATCACTCACACCCTGGTAGTTGAGACTCGGTATGCATGTTTAATAATACTGCATCTTCACGTCATCTTCTATAGCCACACTGATATGTTGGGCTGGTCTAGTATTATTTTCAGAATTTTTTAGTTTAATTAACTTAGCTTTTTTACTTTTTAGTTAGCTGTCAAGGCAAAATTTCCAATTTTCAGTTGACGTAAGATTGTTTTTCATTAGGGATATAATGATATTATCAATATTGTGATATTGCAATAGCAAAACTGTCATGTCAATTATCATGGTCACATGATGATATGAAACGATAGGTCTTTCAGGCAAAAAGTGTAGTTTTTAAAATATATTTAAACCTCTTATTCTAACATAAAAGGTCTTTAAAGTTGTGTTTTGGGCCATTATGCATTGGCACAGTATGAAGTAAAACCTAAAGCACAATATGGCTTATTCCCTTGATCAAGCCTGTTTTCGCTGCATGTTTCAAAGTGAAGCACGTACATTGTTCAGACGATCACCTCGTGATCTGGTGTTTTCCGCGCCTCAGAACGGCTCAATTCACTGTGAATGAATGCAGTGAACTTGTGTATTGTATTTAGAAAATGCAATGGCCACCAGTTAAGCTTTATTTTTGCAGATGTTTACAGCATTTTACTAGATTTGTAGTGAGAAGCATTTTTGTAAGTCTGTTTTCACTGAAGCTAGAGTGTTCCTTCAAAATAAAAGCTGTACTGCCGTTACCATCAGAATAAAAGCTTAAAAGTGCAGTATGAATTGCTGACAAGGGGCGGTTTCAATAAGTAGCCAAATTCAAAATATCTCTTTCAAGTGAAATTAGGAAAGAAGTATTTTAATTTCCCTACTGTAGTGTAAAGCAAAAAAAATAATGTACCTATTAAATATTTAGTTTCATTTATTTTACAGAGCGGTTGTTTTACAGTATATGGCTATTACTGCCATTGCCATATTATTAATATTATTATATTCTAATTAGTTTGGCTTCCTAAGAAACAAGTGTGAATGTAAATTAGAATGAGACAATATATCACAACTAAAAAGAGGGTTGAGTCCCTTATGAAGTTCAGGTACAAGTCAGTTCACCGACTTTTTTCTGATTTAAGTCCACTTCCAAAACAAAGATTTACATACAATGTACTCACCCCCTTGTCATCCAAGATGTTCATGTCTTTCTTTCTTCAGTCATAAAGGAATTATGTTTTTTGAGGAAAACATTTCAGAATTTCAGAATTAAATATATTACTCCTGTATCACTTTTGTGCAGTTTAATGTACATCTTTATATGTTTATATTTCTGGCCAATTTAAATAAGACGAATGATAAAAATAAAGATTACAACCAGATTAACCACTTAATTGTAGAAAAAAAATCTACAATTATTATTAAAACTTTTTTTAACAGAATATTCACACACCTTTTCTACCATGTATTAATTTTAACAGTAAACCTCTGTTTGTTTGCCAAAAAATTAAAGGGTTCAATTTTCATTTGAGTGAAAATAAATAAATGTTTAATGCCTTTATTTGATTATCAGAAAAATTAAAACAAACATTTCTGAAAAAAAAGAAAGAAAGAAAGAAAGAAAGAAAGAAAAAGAAAAAAAAAAATGTAGAGCCATATTGTTCAAAATTTTGAAATTGAGAGTTTTGGACTCTTTTTTTTTCACAGAAATAAATGTTTTGTTATTATACAGAGAGTAAAGTACCAAAAAAAAAGTACCATTGGGTACCGGCAGTTTTAATGTCAAACGCTCGTCTTGTCTTACTCTGCCTGGACAGATTTTGTTCCGGTTCATGACAGTTAGGGTATGTCGAAAAACTCCCATCTCATGTTGTCAACTTCAAAATCATCCTATATCGCTGTTTTACCTTTTTTGTTAAGGGTGTTTGATCTTCTTTGCATGTTCACTTTGCAAAGACTGGGTCGGTACTTCTGCAGCGATGTAGGTTGATTTTGAAGGGAGGGAGAAAATACGATTGGATTTTTTCGACATACCCTAACTGTCTTGAGGTAGAATACACAGAGTTCAGGGAGAGCAAGGCAAGACGAGCGTTAAATTAAAAGATTAAAAAGTATTTAAATTGTATTTTTTTTTAATGAAAACAACCAATCATTTCGCTAAATAAGACCCTTCTTCCTCAGCCGGGATTGTTTACGACTGCATTTGGGATCGTTTGAAGCTACATTTAAACTGCCTTTTGGAAGTTCAAAATCGGGGCACCATACCGGTCCATTATATGGAGAAAAATGCTGAAATGTTTTCCTCAAAAAACATAATTTCTTTACAACTGAAGAAAGAAAGACATGAACATCTTGGATGACAAGGGGGTAAGTACATTATATGTGAATCTTTGTTTTGGAAGTGGACTTCTCCTTTAAGTTTTCTTAAGAACATGGTTTGGAGCTCTTAATTTTGAACTCTCAAAGTGCATCGTTGATATTGTTACATCTCCATTTTTCTTCTAATATGTTATTTTCCTTCAGATTTATTTAAATCACTGAAAGCTATTTTAATGCTGCAATCCATTTAACTAACTTTAAATTTAATCTGGGCAGAACTGACTTTAGATAACTGTAAAGTCAAAGTCTGCCATTTACTTTACATTTATGTATTTAGCAGATGTTTTGTCCAAAGTAAGAAGTATTCATTTATTTGCTGTGAATATAGCCTTTAATGCCGACGTGGCAAATTAATAAAAAAAAGTACTGTGGTAATTGTATTAGATGGTAATGTCAAGGTACTTCAAATAATAAGCAAGGTGCGCACATACCCAAACCCAACTGGTTTGGGTATGTCGACCTACTGGTCGTTGTCTGTCTTAAATAAATTTCTATGCAGCAGCACCAGTGTGCGGACATTAAGCTTGTTTTTTTTTACTAATGTCAAGGTACTTACCTCAACAATTACATGATCCTTCAAAGAATACCTAGGTATTCTAGGCTACATGTACAGTGTACATGTACAGCACTTTTTTCGTAGCAATTTTAAAATGCTGTTTTCATGACAAATTCCAGGTGTAGACTTTAAGCTAGTTTTGGATTTGATTATGTGGTAAATTGCCAGAAATGGATTTAAATGTAGAACAATATAGGGGTGGGCGATATATTGTACCAGTACACATGATCTACACTATCATCTCTATTGCGGCTACAGGCTCACGTGACGTTGCTGTGCTACGTGGTTATGAAAACTAATTGTTTGCACAGGTTTTTAAGCATTGTAGTCTAAAAACGTGATTTTTAGCCATTGAAACAATCAGCGGAGAAGGAGAACTCACTATAAACATGCACCGTCTGAGAGATTGTTATTTGCACTGCATTATAGGCCTTGAACTGTTAAATACACACACTTGTATGTGTCGAAATGCCCGTCTTTGGGAGTGTCTTTGTAAACACAGTAATTTAGGTCTGAGGTGAAAGCAAACAGCTGAGAAAGAAAACACATATGTAACAGTGTATTGGAGCTGGGCAGCTCTTAAAGTGACAGCAGTCTAATATTCCTGCTGTCTGTCCTTCATGTTCATCAAATAACAAAAAGAGAAAATTTCTCACTGCTCTTGACTAAATCACTTTTGTAACTTTAGTAAGAAGATTTTTTTTCTTTTGTTAAATTAGGCCAGTATTAGGTTTTTGTGATATTGACACTGGTCACAAGAATTATGAAATGTATGGTATTTATGGTATTATGGTATCAAAGTTTTTTGATATTATAAAGACCTTGTTTAAAGAGAAAATAACTATATAGTGATATACTGTATATCGTTACCGTCGAATAAAATTACTTATATTGTGAAGATTTTGGTCATATCGCCCACTCCTAATACAGTATTTTAGACAAAATCTGTGATCATCTAGTTGTAGCAATCTCAACTTACATTTGCTAAATATGTAATGAACACAAAGATTTTGTGTTTGTGTGTGTGTGTGTGTTGAACCTTGGACCTATTCATGACATTAAATCTAGACATCTTAATATTTAAAGCTGTTTATTGTCATAGACAAAAGTATCTCTATTCTATCATTCTGGTGTCCTTGTACTATATGAGTAGCCTAACACAGTTTTAAGTCACCAACAATATTTTTGTTTGTTTTTTTTTTGTTTTTTTTTTTGTGTGATCTGCATAATCACTGACTGGTGTTTGCCTCATGGTTCCAGCTCTTGCTAACGGCAACAATGGTAATTGTTTAGCAGCTCATCCCTGTTGGACCCCTAAACCTAATGCTGAATTCTAGAAGATGGCTAGCATAGCGCGTCCCTGGGCTGTTGCCTGAATGAACAATGCACACTTTGAATACACACTGCCATTTGTTTCCCTCAACAAACCTTTTTGTCCCCCAGACTCCCCCGTGATGAAATGCTTATGAAGTTTTGAGAGCCAAAAAGGATGTTGCTAATCAAGAGCATAGTCTCAAGTTAAAATCCCACCACACTAACAGAACTCACTGCCAAGGACATACTTTGAAAGGCAGATAGTGAGACTTTAGAGTATACGCAGTTCACTTTGGAGAATATAGGCTGCAGCTCTTTTCATTTCCTGCACGAAATGGGATTTCAGCTTGTTAATTTGTGTTATTCTCTGGTATCAGTACCCCATGGGACATGTGACCAACATGAAGTCCTCCTCACTTAGAACTGCTAAAAGCTACATACCTGTAGTGTATGGCAATGGTATAGGGGATTTATCTCTTGAGCCCTTGATAGCTGTCAATCAAGTTATTTTTAAACTGTTGGTGTTCTCAGCAAAGAGTGTGAACTAGAGTAACATGTTGCTATATGAAGTGAAGAATGATGTCTACATTTATTTTAAATTGAAGACATACTGTTACATCTAGTATAGGGATGTCAATTTTCAATCATTCCCATGATTAATCATCTTAATACTGCAAAATGTGTCTATTGCAGTGGCATATAGCATGATAGGATGTGTAAATGCCACTCAAAGCGCCAGCTTCCTTATCCGAATGAAAGGGTTTTTGTAGTCTAAATAAAAGGCTAGTAGTAGGCTTGTAAAAAGAATAGATGTGATTATGATCATTTGATAAAATGAGCACACCATAGTTACGTTTAGTTGGCCAAAATAACTATATATATACAGCGCCTTGCAAACGTGTTCATACCCCTTCATTTGACACGTTATGTTGCAGCTTTATGTTAAACCGCTTTAAATTACTTTTTTTCCACATCTATCTACACTCCATACACCATAATGACAAAGCACAAAATAGGTTTGTAACAACGTTGCAAAATTATTAGAAATAAAAAACTGAAATGATTCCATTGCATAAGTATTCATACCCTTTTCTGGTACACTTGAAATTTAGCTTAAAAACACTCATATCATTTGTAGATGTTACTATACTTCGAGTGGAGTTAAACAGTGGCAAATTCATTTGAATGAGTTTGATTCTGAAAGGCACAAACCTCTCAGAAAAGGTCTCCCTGCTTAAAAAAAAAAACAGCTAAAATAAGCCTAAGCTGGTCATCCAGCCTGGTCTTAGCTGGTCAGCAGGCTGGTTTTAGAGGGGTTTTGGCCACTTCCTTAGCTGGTCAGCTGGAACAATCAGCTAAAACCAGCCTGACCAGCCTAGCCAGGTTGGGAGACCAGCTACTTCCAGTTTAAACCAGCTAAAACCAGCCAACCAGCTTAGACTGGTTTTAGTTTTGGATTAGGGTAATAACTTAAAATGCATATCAGAACAAAAACCGAGCCCTGAGGTCAAAATATCTGCCTGTAGAGCTCAGAAACAGGCTTGCATCAAGAAAAAAAAATCTGCTGCATTGAAGGTTCGCAGAAGCATGTAGTCTCCATTATCCATAATGGAAGACGCTTGGAACAACTAGGACTTATCCTAGAGCTGGCTTCCTGGCCAAACTGAGCAATTAATGGAGAAGGGGCTTGGTTATACTGGTGACCAAGAAGCTGATGGTCACTCTAGTTGAGCTCCATGATCATATATGCAGATGGAAGAAATCTACAGAAGGACAAACATCACTGCAAAACTCCACCAATCTGGTCTTTATGGCGGTGCGGCCAAACTCAATCCTCCCCTCAGTGAAGTGAATTTACCAAAAAAAAAAAAAAAAACACACCTAAAGGACCCTCAGACTGTGAGAAACAAAATTCTCTGGTCTGATGAACCTCATTTCCAGACATCATATTTGAAGGAAACCAAGCACTGCTCATCACCTGCAGAAAGTAAAATGTACTGGTAGCAGCCTCATGCTGTGGGGCTGTTTTTCAGCGGCACGCACTAAGGGACTTGTCAAAGTAGAAGCTCAATGCACCAAAATATTGAGACAGCCTTAATGAGAACCCAGTCCAGAGCATTCAGAACCTCAGACTGGGCAGAAGGTTCACCTTCCAACAGGACAATGACCCTAAGCACACAGCAAGAGTGGCTTATTGACAACTCTGTAAATGTCCTTGAGTGGCCCAGCCGGAGCCTTGGCTTGAACACAGTCAAATATTTCTGGAGAAACCTGAAAATGCTGCCAGATGTGAGGCAAAGAATGGCAGATAATTGCCAAATGCAGATGTGCAAAGCTTGTCGCATCATACCCAAAATGACTTGAGGCTGTAAAAGTGCTTCGGCTAAGTGCTGAGTTAAGGGTATGAATACTTATGCAATGTAATTAATTCAGTGTTTTATTTTTGCTTTGTCATTATGGTGTATGGAGTGTAGATTGATGTGGGAAAAAAAGTAATTTAAAGCAGTTTAATATAAGGCTACAACATAAAACGTGAAAGAATTAAAGGGTATGAATACTTTCGCAAGGCACTCATGCATCATGTAAGTTCTAAGTCTGCAGAAGCAGTATATTAGGTTTGGGTCATGAATTGACAGAATGAATCGCAAATGACGTTTAATATTGCTGACATTCAAACTACGCAATAGGCACTGTATTTGATTTAAGAGCTGCAGCCACGGTGAAAATTATACCAATCTGTAAATAATAACTCAGTTCAGTTCAAAAGAATCAATCGTGTGGCTTCTGAAGAATTGCAATATAGTTGGAAGATTCAGTGATTTATGTGGTGAAGCCATAAGTCATATCTTTTCTTTACAGCTTGAATAAGTGCACACATTTTATTTTCATCATTATTTTAAAAGTATTTTAAATACAAGTTATGTTATTTATTAATCAATAAACACATCATTAAAATTATTACATGTAAAAATACATAAATTCAGAAATTGAAAACATGCTCACGATGTAAGAGCTGTGTTCAAGTCATATATTTGCATTTAATTATGTATTTTTAAAATAAATAAATAGATTGGAAAAAATTAATGTAACAACATTGACCAATGGACTTCATATTGCTTTGTTTCACAGCTCTAGAAAACTGTTGTTGTTGTTTGGAAAGAATCTGTGTGAAGATTTTTGTATGTGTTTCGCAAAATAACAGGGTACAGATTTTGCAGTAACACAAGGGAGAGTAAATAATGACAAAAATGTCTTTTTTCTTTATTTTCACTTCATTCGTGTTGTACCCGTGTTGGCACTTTCGCTCACCCATGCATGGTTCATCTGTGTGTGAAAACAACACAACACACTACCTCCCAGTGGGTGCAGACTAGCTGTCCCCAGCTCTGCCGCTGCCTGTCAGGTGCATCCAGATGTGTTTCAGCTACGTGTGCCCATTCCCCAGCTGGGTGCCATGCAGTCTGTAAGATGTGGTTTCCTGGCAACACACAGCCGAGAGCTTTCCGCAGTCCATGGCAAGAGACAGTGAGCGCGAGGGGCTTTTACAGTTCTCTCATGTGTTGTTAATGGAGCAGGCTATCTAAGCTTAGGAGAGGGCTCTCTGCCACACCACATTTAGCCTGGCTCAGCCTCCTGTGGTTTGAGCTCATCCCCGTCTGGCACTTTCCAGGCAGACGCCCCTGGACCGGGCCTCAGATTCGGTGGAAAGTAGTTCTACACGTGAAAGAGATGAAAGGCGGCAGAGCAAACATGAAATGTCTGGAACGGGAACATGAGCGGAGCTTTTTGTGTTCTGTATTACTGAGGCACATGGCTGAAAATTGCGTGGTGAACTGGCTAATGCGATCATTTTAAAGACAGACCAGAGATGGGCGCCCTGCAGCATGCCGAACAGTGCCAGTCATGTGAACCAGCTTTGAAATAAGAAGAAAAGGCACTGAGAGGGAGGTTGGCTGTCCTGTTATATTAGATAGAGCCCTAGTTTATTTAGAGTCGATGTGAAGTCTAAATTGACCCCATTTACTTACTTAATGTGCAGACCTGGTCTTATTGCGCAGGATTCATCAGGGCACATTATTATGTAAAAAAAAAAAAAAAATTGTCTGTGTGTATGTATATATATGTACATTCATTTTTTTGTTTTGTTTTTGGCTGGTAATAGGTTTTGTGGCTTTTATTTATTTAGATATTTATTTATTCATGACAACTCTAGCATTAGTTAGGATTTAGGATTAGTTCACTATAAAAATAATAAAAAAAAAAATTCCTGATTTACTCACCCCCATGTCGCCCAAGATGTTCATTCTTTCTTTTTTCACTCGGAAATAAATTAAGGTTTTTGAGGAAAACATTTCAGGATTTTTCTCCATATAGTAAACTTCAATGGGGATCAGCGGGTTGAAGGTCCAAATTGTAGTTTCGCTAGATAAGATCCTTATTCCTCGTCTGGAATCGTGTAGAGCCCGTTGAAACTTCAATTTGGACCTTCAACCTACTGATCCCCATTGAAGTCCACTATATGGAGAAAAATCCTGGAATGTTTTCCTCAAAAACCTTTATTTCTTTTCGACTGAAGAAAGAAAGATATGAACATCTTGGATGACATGGGGGTGAGTAAATAATCAGGAAATTTATATTCTGGAAGTTAACACATCCTTTAAATGATGAGCATGACATGCTGCTGTGAGCATGACATGGTATTCTATTCTAGACAGGTGGAGCTGGGGAGGTGGAGGAACAGTTTACAGTGAACACATAGTCTGGCTATTTAACTGTTGAGTAAGCAAGCTCATTGGCTACAGAATTAGAATTTACCTTTCTGTTGCTAATAATACAAAAGTAAACGCTATTATATTTTTCATATACCCTTTACTAACTTTGTTTAATTGTTATATGGAATTTATTAGTTAGAACTGTTCAACAGAGACCCTAATCTAATGAAGATGGAGAACTGGAGCTCTGTGGACTCCAACATATCGGCAAAAAAAAAATGTTGATGTCCAATGTTGATAATTAAAAACGGCCAAATATCGGCTTATATATATCACTAATCTTTAGTGTGTAGTGTCACTAGTCATACATGCTTTATAGATAGACCTCACACACTGCACAAAGTGCCACTTTTTGGATAGAAGTCTCCTCCTTGGCTCTGGAAGGGATAAAGACTGATATGTCTACTTACCAATTTTGTGTGAGCGAAGCTGAAATCAGGGGCACCGTACGGCTCTCCTGGGCATGTTTGATGTGCACATTCAAATTCAGATCTCTTGTGTCTGCTGACATGAATAGAGAGGACTCCACTTCCTGAGCTTTGACAAGATGAGCAGAGGAATTGTATTTGCCCTTCAAGCAGCACTGATGCAAGAAATGGAGAGGACAGAAATTTTGCACTATAACCTGTACTTATTGGTTGGCCTGTCCAGAATATTGCCGGTGGACTTTCACAGAAAACCCAGCAGATTTCCCCAGAATTCCAGTGTCACTCATTCAGTATATATATATATATATATATATATATATATATATATATATATATATATATATATATATATAAAAATATATTGATATTTTTATATTTGTTTAAAATGTACAATAAATATAAAACTGTTATGATATTTAAAACTCTCTGTAAAGCTCATTTAATATTGCTTGTAGCTAGAGTAAAACATTTCCATATTTAAATTTATTCCAAAGTCTTTCCTTACAATCAGTGATGAACGTGTGAGTGAACAGTGACAGTGAGTGAATATTTTGTGCGGGATCTTAGAGGCACATTGATTCATCATGCATTTTTCATCTAATTTTTGGTATTCTGCATGAATATTAAGGCCGGTCTGATGTCAAGGTCAAACGATTCTGATCTCGTGCCTTCCCGAATATTTCTCATCTCATAGTGCAGAAACCTGACCTGGATACAGCAGATCCTTATGATGTTACATCTAATAGAGCATAGTTTATATTGTATTAGTCATGCCCTTGTACAGTGATGACAAGCATTTCAGTCAAATCTTCAATGTCAACAGGTGAAAGTTTGAAGCATGACTCAGCCCTGGTTATTGGACTGAATTAGGCCTTTAAACATCTGTTTTTTTTGCTTCCCAAATTCTGGATTTCATTTTAATCCTTTGATTACATTTTAATAATCAGAATGCATCTCTAAACAATTAAATTCATAAAACAATTATTATTTTAACAATAATAGTGCCCTAAGAAATGTTTTCCCTCCTGTTTAATCTTTCCAGTTTGTTTTATGCTTAATACAAATTTGCCTTAAAAGCTGTACAACTCAAATAAATTAATAAAACTGTAGCAATTAAATCAACATTTTAAAATGCAGTCAAATGAAAGTGCAGTGATTTCTTTACAACAGCTCCAAAACTTAGCCCTGGCCCAGATTCCCAACATTTGTTGAGTCAGTGTTGTCATGTCAATCTGGTTAGGAAGCTTGAACAAACAAATGAAAATGTTCCAGTTGAACTGAAGATGATACACTTCTGATGTCTAAAACAGCCAGTGGTCTCAGACCCTGATGTTGGCGGAGTTTACTCACACCCCTGGCGATAGACGGGAAATGAGGGCTAGAGAAAATGACAGACAATGCCACACACCTGCCCAGGGACTTGGAGGGGCATGGGCTGGCAAAGAGCCCTCAGCGTCTGTCAGGACCAATCAATGTGGGCGGTGGGCTGGAGTCTGCCATTTAGCAGTGAGGAGGGGGCCCATGTGGGCCAGCCCATAATAGCCGTCCTCTTGCTTGATAAATCACCGTTGACAACAGGCATGAAGTCAAGATGAAGCGGGAGGTAGGAAGACAGAGTGAGACACAGAGTGAGAGCACCTCCTGTTTGGACCGTGTTGCTTACTGGTGATGTCAAGCGGAGTGTTGATTTGAACAAAAAAAGATGAAAAGCCCCACAGTGAAAACATGGCACTCCATCACTCTGTTCGCAACACACAATTGTGACTGTGCTTGTTAAGCCGTCTCTTGTTGTTACGACGTTGTAAGGCTTTTTAGCACTGCTGAGTTCACAGTCTTGATCAGTGCTTCTCATTTAGGCTCTTATGTATGTTCCAGGAGTTGCTTAGTCTACAGAATAAAACAAATGTAAATTTTAAATAACTAATTAGGATACATTTTGTTATCTTTATCTAAGAAAGAAAGCAGTAAGATCAGTAAGATGGGGTCAGTAAGATTTATTTGAAACTCCCTATGCTCACCAAGATTGCATTATTTTTTAATCAAATATAAATTCATGTCCCAGTCACATTTTCTTGGTTAAATGAACATTGCTTAAAATCTAAAAAAAAAAAAGGGAAAAAAATCACTTTTATATTGGAAGTGGACTGAGACCCATCTTTTTTAGTGGTCTCTATTCGCTTGTTTGATGCGCACCAGGGTTCGGATGGCAGCGTTCACACGTACTCAAATAAACTGCGTTAACAGAGCAGTTGCACCAGAGTTTGTTTTACTCAAACCAAACCTGACAAGTGTGAACACATCCTTAGATTTACTTTAAATCAGTGTTCATTTTGACAGCAAATTTTGATTTAGTCTTAGTCATAGTCTTTTGACTAAAATGCCATTTAGTTTTAATCTTATTTTAGTCATCTGAATTGTTTTAGTCTTAGTCTAGTTTTAGCCAACTAAATATCATAAGATTTTAGTCAACTAAATCTACAGTAGATTTAGCTAAAATCTAATGGGTTTAGTTACAGTGTAATGCATTTATTAAAAATTTCTCTAAAATGGCCAAACTCATTGTATAGGTTTGCTATAGACAGATTTATCTACTGTGACACGCAACATGCCTTTATATTAATATTAAACGAAACCACTTCTCATAAAGATTCAAGAACATGGTCTTCTTTTCAATGAAATACCAATGTTATATAGGCTAATTATGCTTTCTTTATAACAACTTGTTTACCACATTCTTCATTCTTTCAAGCTGATTGTTTTATATATATAGATACATTTAGATTAATCTGTATCAGGGCTACTAAAGTGATTCAGTCAAGAGCAGTGAGTGATTTTCTGTCTTCCTTTTGTTGCTTTATTACCATCAATGCCACAGAGAATAGCAACTAAATTAGGCTGCTGTCTCTTTAAAACCGAATGCACAGATGCAATGTACTGATACACGCCCGATATTCTCCAATAAACTGCTTATGTTCACCTGAGATGTACAGTAACTGAGTGTGCATATGTGAATACTAATCAAAACTGATTATTCAACATCATTTTGTGGGTATTTCTTCATCCATGAGACGCGAAAGAGTGCTAGTCTGCTGTGTGAGAGGCGCTGCTTCGGTGTGTACGCTCAGAAAACCGGACCAAATTGAGTTCTCTTTTGCGTTGTCAAATTTATCCTGCTCTTCTCTTACTCCCAGATATTGACATTTTTGAATGTTTTATGAGATGTGCAGCAAATGTATGCTAGCTTATATCCCGCCGGATAGATCAGTAGGCTATGATACAGTTCAAATGTACGCATCTACCCTCCTAACCACGGCAGATTTGTTCTGAATGAATCTCTTCCCAGATCGTCCCTCCATAATATTTTCATCTCGTTTTAATTCGCTGACGAAAATGGCAATAGATTTTTATCATCGTTTTTGTCATTCAAAATGAGTTCTTGTTTCGTTATCATCATGAAAAAAGGTCATTGATGAAAATGATTTGTCAACAAAATTAACACTGTTTTAAATTTTACCAAGCTGATTACTAACAAAAACTCCCACCGGTCATGTTTTTATGCCATTTTAGGTCATATTTTGACATAACAAAGTGGTTCCCTTTCAGTCAGTCACTTTCGACGTTATGTTGACTGATATTAGGGCTCTCACTTGGGAGCCCTAACGTCAGTCGGCGTAATGTTTCCGTTCTCTCCTTCAGGGAATGTCTAGGTTACGTCTGTTACCGAGACATTATGTCTAAGTGTGTGAGTTGCTTACTTCTTCCCACTAACGTTATTATATTGTTCATTCAGACTGATTCGAACACAAGGTTTATCGCATGAACCAATCACAGCCGAACATAACCAGTTATATCCAATCATATTGCAAAGGAGGCATTGCCTCCTTTCACGTGACTTTCTTCCATTCATTCTCAATTACCCTCCACCAAACCCACCGTACGCTTTAGGGTAGCGTTTCCCAACGTCAGTCCTTGACTGCTCTGAATATTTTGTATGTATCTCTTATCACGTACAGCGATTGTTCTATTCGACCGTGAAGTGCCCTGCGAAGTGGACATCACCGGATATTCCGCCATAATTCCAGTTTGGAACGAGTGTATATGTTCCACTCAAAGGGCATTAAAAAGTGCGAGACGTGAATTTAAATTGTATTTATTTACAGAGGTATATGATGTCACATTTCACACTTCTCTAGTAAGTTCCGTCTGTGCGTGAAGACGCTGCAGGCAGCGGCGCAGCACAAATCCATGAAGGAACGTTCCAAAGTGAAGTGAACTTCAATGGATTTCCCCTGCTCAGGAAGTAGGGAGCAGTGAACACTGTGTAGGGATCATGTCAATCGGAACACAGTTCATGCACGTAGCTCTCTTCTAACGAGCTGGTGTGTTAACTAAGAGAGACATGCAAAATATTCAGAGCGTGGGGGCGCGAGGACTCAAGTTGGGAAGCGCTCCTTTAGGGGGTCTGTTAAAACTCAGTGGGCTCAGGGGAGGCGAGAGAGATGTTGACTCATCTTGTAACTTTACCTTCTGGTGTCGCCGTTAGTGTTTTTTAGACAGAACAATTGGTGGTGAATACACTTTCTAAGGTAATATTTTGTAATATTGGTTGTGCTACAACTTTTTGTCATCCAGTATTTTGTATTCCTTGGAGACGCTATTCAGACTCGTAGAAGAATATGAATATGAATTGGCTTTGTGCTGATGAATAGGTACTTCAGTCTTATTGATAGGGTTGCGAGGATACGTAGGACAAAGCAGGTTGGAAAACACTGGTCTACATGAATAGAAAAATGAATGTATGCTTAAACAAGTTACCAATATTCGTGTTAATTTACATTCATGAGGCTTCGAAATGATTTTCATTCACGGACTTTTCAAGGTCCCTCGTTTCCTAGTACGAGTTCAAACCGTGTGTGAAGGAGTGCGTAGGGAGCAGTCTGTCTCAGTTTTAGTAAGTGCTTGCTTCCTGAAGGCCTCAGATACTGGCATCAGTCCTATGTGAGGCCTCAAATCGACCGTCGTTTTTTCGCTTTCATTTATTTATTTTTTTTATGTACTCCCCGCTGCACTTTTTACTCGGCTCAATATCAACAGCCGTTTCTGCAGTTCCTCCAGCTTTTAAAAGAGCTTACATAAATAATTAATTGACCATGAAATAATTAATAAGACAATTTTCTTCTGCATTTGATAATGGAGGAGCTGGAAACTCAGAGGAGAGGTGCTGTTCGGACGGTCTGTTCAGCCCCTCATGAGCATATACCCTACAGTACCCACATACTAACGCAGCTGTATCACTGTCAGATCAACATTTGCACGTATTGCTATTTCATCCATAAGGGCCCACGCAGCTCTACACATGTACACCTGCAAATTACATGTATTGAACAGAAGACAACACTCACATTTGCGCCTGCAACATATGGATGTCATTTTCCTCCCACCAGCACATACAAACCCATTAATTCACTTTCCACACACTCAACCTCGTAGCCGTATTTCAAGACAGATCACAGACTGCGAATTTCATTCTCTTTGCATGCAGATACAGCAGAATGAAGGGTCTTGAGAAGTAGAGTCGTGACCCGTGGCTTTTTTTTTTTCTCCCCTGTTGCACAAGAAGTGTTCAAAGGAAGTCTAGACTCAATGTACTGTAACAGGAAACATACAGCCCTCTACTGGCATGTTACCAATCACACATCATATGCATACTGAACACGCAAGCTGGCATCTCCCAGTGTGCTCATGCGGGAACACGCATGCTTAGTCTCCTTAGGGCAATTGTCCAGTCCACGCTGTGTGTTCTAGGTGGTCTGTGGTTTGACAGTGACTGATATAGGAGTGGCAGGCTCTGTCAGTGTACATCTGTGTGTAGTTTCTTCGGAGTTTAATGGGACGACCTTCTTATGGGAGATTTTTTGCATGTCATACGCCTTCGCAGATGTATTTTGATGTGGTGCTTGCTGTCATTTATCTAAAGCTTGAATTTTAAAGGGATAATGCACTCAAAACTGAAATGTATTTACTCACCCTCATGTCACTCCAAACTTGTATACTGTTATTTTTTGCTGTAGAAACTGTTCAGAGTGATAAAAGGCTGTCAAACTCCAAGAAGTGCATAAAAACACCTTAAAAGGAGTCCAGTACAACTCAAGCACTATATTTGAAGTCCTCTGAAGCTGTATGAGTGAGACACCAACTGAAATATAAGATGTTTACTGATCTTTTGGCTGAAGCTCATGTCTAATATAAAATTCCACTTACACAACTGATTGCAAAATTGCATTGGTTCTTCTTCCATGTGTTTTAACTGAACACAACACATCATTTGCTAATTTCCAAAAAATTTAGTTCCAGACAAAGTTATCATAAGGCTTCAGAAGACTTCAGATGTAGCACATCAGTCCTGTGATTTTTCAACACAGTGGGTGTTTGGGGGCTCGTTTAAATTTTTTAGTTATTTTTTTAATTTAATGTGTCTTTAGTGCGTTCAAAGATAATTTATGAATTTAAGATATTAAGTATGTTTAATTATTTTTAACACTTTTATTGCTTTGAAATTAATGTTTTGGTATTTGACTGGTCAGAAGACTGATCAAAAATCATGAGATTAATCACAAATATTTCATTATGTTGACAGCCTTCGTTTTTAGAGTAGGTAATAAAAACTTAAAACCCCATTTACCACATTTAAACATCTATATATTTTTAATTTCGTAAGTATTTTTAAAATAATTAGTGGGAAAAAGATCACTGTCAACTTAAGTAAATATTTTCTGCATGTTATATTGATTTGCTTTAGTTTTAGTCTTTAATTCTGAAATCAACACACGTAACGGGATAGTTAACCTAAAAGTGAAAATTCATGTTGTTCCAAACCCATAAAACTTTTGTTCTCCTTCAGAACCCAAATTAACATATTTTTGATGAAATCCGAGAGCTTTCTGACCCTGCATAAACAGCAATGCAACTGACACATTAATTTTCACATTAATTTTCTAAAGCTACACTGTAAGAAAAAAAGAAAAAAAAAAGTTGTTTCAAGTGTTTGTGCTGCCTTCAATTTTTAAGCTTAGTCAACATGAAATGTTAAGGTGTGCTGCATGAAAACGTGGATATTTGAGTTGAGTAAACTTAAAATTTTAAGGCAGCACTAATACTTACTTTTTTAAGTTTAAACAACTTTTTGTTGTCACAAGGACTATTTTAACAATGTCCTTACTACCTTTCTGGGTCTTGAACATAGTAGTTCGGTGTGTACAGGGTCAGAAAGCTCTCGGATTTCATCAAAAATATCTTAAATTGTGTTCCGAAGATGAACAAAGGACATGAGGGTGAGTAAATGATAACAGAATTTTCATTTTTGGTGAACCATCCCTTTAAATAAATACGTTCTGCATAATATATTGATTTGCTTTGGTTTTGGTCTTTAATTCTAAAAACAACACACTTAATATTTATTTTACATTGTATAAGAGGGTCCCACACAAGGCACAGTCATATTTGGAGGAGCCTGAGATCAAAAATCAATACTGTGAACTGTGGTTATGGTATTTTTATGATGTTTTTGTGTGTTTTTGTCCCCTAGTCACTATAAACTGTCTGTGAGAGCTATGATTCTTCAAGTCTTTGCTTTTCTGTTGAGTCAAGAAAATAGCAGCTTACAGGTTTTTAATAGATATAAGTATATACTGTCAAATGTGCATGTTAAGGATTTTTAAACCTCTTTAAGGAAGATCTGTGGCTATAAAATATGTCTATCCTCTATTCTTTAGATATTGCTCTCCTTTGTACATTTCTAACAAGGCATTTGAGAGTATTTGCCATATAGGACTTTGTCTTCCCACGAGATGCTCGTAATGGGATGAAACCAGCTGGAAGCACTTGTGGTTAGGCACACTGAAGTGGATATAGCTTGTCTGATGCAGTTGCTGAGTTCAGATTGTGACAGATGGTGGTCACCAGAGTTAAACTGGTGCACATCTTCAAGCACATATTGTATGCAGTATTATAGCACTAAAAATATTTTCTTTTTTAAGGCATTCCATGCAATTTAAAGCCTGGAATGTGAGCCATTATGGTCAGCGTGTGTAGTTTGGCTATTTTAGCCATTTGCCACCTCTGTCGTGGAGTACAAATGGATGCAGGTTGAGAAACAGCCCCATGTGGTACAAGTCTATATATAAGCAATGAAGCAACCCCAGGGGGGTTTGCACGAGGGTTTATCGCCTGAGGTGAAGGCACACGGTTATTTCCAGGTGTATTATAATGGCGACTCCAGCGTTTGGCCCACCCAACTGTTTTATGCATTGTGAAATATGATTTAATGGTTGAAAGTGTAATAAAATCTCCATATTGTACACGGTAATTAGGTTGATTTAAAATGTACTGTGCTAAAGTACAGAAGCTACCTTACCGGAGCCGACAGAAACTAGCTAAGTGTAATCCATCATGGGTACAAATAGACATTCATTTCTTTTTATTTCCCTTTTTCCATTTCCTCTTGAAAAACCACACCCTCATTGCTGTCTGCAGAGACAGAAAGTGAGCGTTGATGAACATTCATCCAAATGAAACATCTCTTTAGTCCTTGGGCGTTGTGTGTGAGCTCGGGATGAGGACAGAATAAATATGCAGCAGGCACTGAGAGACTACCACTGTACCATTCGCCTGACTGTGGCTTTCATCATATTTCATTATTCATATTATTTGTGTGATGCATTAGTGGGTCTCCCTTTGTATTATAGCCGCATTCGCCAATCGCCCCCTACCCTGAATCCCTCCGGTGGCTCTGGGTGCAGGGGTGTAAAAGCCTGCGGCGTTTTCAAGTGTGATTTTCAACAGTGCCCCGGGTCAGGAAGATGGAGGGGAAAAGTGAGATGAAATGTAAAGCACTGCTGAGTTCTGTTCCTCCTCTGCTCCAGTTTTGTTTGGTGTCTGGCTGTTTTCTTTCTCTTTCTATTTGTGGCGTGTGCCGAAGCTATTTTACTGATTCTGCTGTGGGTTATGAGGTTATGACTTTGAAAACCCAAAGCAATTTTGTTTTTTGTTTTGGAAATACCATTTCCTCTTGTTCACTTTTATAGCCCCAATATAAAAGAATATATATATATTATTGTTATTATCATGGTAATGTTTAGTCAATAAATGTAATAAAACAAGTAATAATAATATGTTTTGTTAATAAAAAGTTATATGTTTATGTTGGATTGTATTTATACATCATTTCAATAGATCTTTTTCATGTTGAACAGTTGGAAAACAAGCTTCTGCCTGCATTCTTGTCAACAAGTTATTGCAGAGACACCACAGCCCAATTTTAGGAGGTATGCAACACAAAAACCTTCCTTCGAGTTTAATATGTCAATTAAACTACCTCTATTTAAAGGTGCAGTATGTAATTTTGACAACAAGTGGTTGAAATTAGTAGTGCAGCCCAAATTCAAAATATTGTTTCTCCTGCCTGCTGACAATGAAAGGCAACGGGCCATACACTAAGTTTATGAGTTGATTTAGATGGAGGCTGAGACTTTTTAGGTCAGGTGGAATCTGCACTTTCTGAGCCTCTTCGTTTACTACCTTCAGTAGCTTCAATATGCTGTGTTTTCTACCAGCTGGCAACCCGGAGTGTCGAAATACTATTGGTTAAACTGGCAGGGGGCGGAATCAAGACCAAAACAAAAATGGACATTCCAACATGGAATGCGCATTTTCAAAATAGACTGGTATGTGAACTTAGCATGTTTCCTAAATACGTGTAAATATATTTTGTTGTTATTAGGGGTTCAAGCACATAGCTCTGAAACCCTACTGTAATTGTTGGAATGGCCAAGGATCAGCAATCTCCACATAAAACTGATATGGCAGACCAAACCATAAGTCGTAGAGACTTAAAACTTGGAGGGATGGTAGTACTCCCACTGCCAACAATGTCACCAACGCTCTCCCCAAACGGCCTGGCAGGGGTGCTATGGCAATCAAAAGTACGAAATTGCTCATAAGTCCTTAACCGTCAGTCACAGGCTCAGTTGTCTTACGTCGTTGAAATTGAATCAGATTCGATTTTTGGGTATTTTTGCGAACTAGTCCTAGGTTTCTTGCCCGATTGGAACCAAATCAGTGCAGGAAGATTCTCTGGAGAGCGAATATCAATAATTATAAACGACTCACTGTCGCAAAGGGACGCCAAAAGTTTGAAAGGGGCGGGCCACTTTTATTAAAATGCCTAAAACTCTTGAACAAAATGAGCTATCCTCGCCAAACTCGCAAAACTTATGCAAGAGCTTAATCTGAGGGCACAGGTGCTATAAGAGGGAAAAAAATAAAAATGGCTATAACTACACTGTAGGGTTGTCAAAAAGGTACCGGGTTCGTTACTTTCGGTACTGAAATTTTAAAAACGTCCATTTCCCGCTCACATTTAAGTGCTGTTGAGCTGATTTTTAAACATTGCTGATTGGCCATAGTGTTCACGCGCTCAACAGACATGACTTGTGATTGGCTACAATGATGAGTGCTTCACGCTCCTCACCGAGCGCTCACACGTAAGCACATCTGCATATAGACGGATCTGCTGACAGACGTGGCTTTCAGACGCTCCCGTTGTGCTTTTGTACCGAAAGTACCGAACTGGTCCCTTTTGACAACTCTGCTACGCAGCCATTTGTCCTATCAAAATGAAAATCACCATGCACGGTCTTGGTTCAATGTGCCACAGGTGTCTGTAGGGATATTTGCGTATCTCAAAAAACATGGTCACCACTGGCCAATGAAGTTTGAGCACCTATTAGACAAGGTTAACAGAGGCCGATCAGAACAAAACTCAGTGGGCCTGTTTGACTCACGGCCCCAAAGGTCTGTGAGAAATTTGAATGAAATCAGCCATGGGGGGGGCGATATCGCATTTTTCAAGGCTGCAAACAATTGTACTTTACGTGATTTTTTTTAACACATACATGCGATATTCATATCATATTGTAGAACTCCTCATTCCGGACAACCTCTAGAACCACTGCTGTCAATCAAATCGTTTGTTAAATGATTGAGTAGATGTAAGAAACCTACTTTTGCGAACTAGGCCTTTTCCCTCAATATCGAAAAAAAACACTGCGGTACAATTCTTTGGACTCTCTAGGTCAATAATTATCAAAAAAATGGGGCCTGTCCAAATGTACCTAAAATCCTATAAAGCCTAAAGGAAAACTCAAAACTTCACCAAACCTGCTGAGCACATGTGACAGGTGATTCTAAACAAGCATGCAAAGTTTTAAGGAGATCGGACCACAGCTTGCACTATAACATTCATTGCTGTTAAAAACATACGATTTCTATGGTAAATTATTTAATAAATTAAAAAGCGCTCAAACCCCGGTAATTGCTGCTTGCAGCTATATTTATGCTTTGATAAAGTCAAAAAATGACATACAGCACCTTTAACTTGCTTTTTTGGCTTGACATTGTAGGTGATATTTACCCTTGCTCTGCAAAAGATTTCCCCACAGATTTTGCAATAGATTTGCCACATTAATTAATAGAGATCTGTTTGAAAGTGATTTCTTTGAGAGCTATGCTTTATACATGAAAATAACATTCAGAAAATATTAATCTGACTCTATTGAATGAGAACACAAAAACTTGACTTGAATTAAGCTAGATAATGACACTATTGTCTTCTGTAGGGCTGCTTTTGAAGTTGTTTCATAATTGATGAACTTGACACTATCACTGAAATGAACTGAATTGAGGTGAATAATGACACTATTGTCTTCCGTAGAGCTTCTTTACAGCTAAAATTATTAGTTTTTTTTAAAATGGATGAATCTTGTAACATTAATGCTGTTTTTTCCACTTTATTCCTGCCTTGAAACGTCTTTATTACACTAGAAAATTGACTTTTTTTGCATGTAAATTTCTTTAAGTTATCTATACACGTTAACAGTATAACATTTGAAACATCCAGGGTCATGCTTAAAATTCCATTAAAAATAAGATTGAAATAAGATTAACTTAAATTCTGCCATCTGAAATAAATGCATTTGTAGCTGAATAGCTTGCAAAATGAGGCTGTCATTTACGGTGACCTCATCTCATTAACAGCATGTCACAATGGAAGACTTATTTTGTGATCTAGATGAGACTTACAGACTGAAGGTTCTCAACCGACTGTCACATATCAACTCTTTGACGTAAATGTATTTGTTAGTTTGTTTGTTTGTTTGATCACCAGAGCAACTCTCTCCGGTAACACCTATAAATAGTGAGAAAATGTGCAGGTTCATTTTTTCGGAGCTCAGAAATGTTCATTTTCTTTCCTTTCTTTTATTATTTTTTTAATCCTGCTTTGCATGTGTTGTGGCCAGGGGCCGACTAATGGGGGTGTGATGAGGCAGAGAGCGAGGTGCTCGTTAAAGAGCCCACAGGGGGGTCTGCGCGTCTGCATATGTG
Source organism: Labeo catla (assembly GCA_012976165.1). NCBI lineage: Eukaryota > Metazoa > Chordata > Actinopteri > Cypriniformes > Cyprinidae > Labeo > Labeo catla. Next base: position 364,059 of record VONZ01000198.1, read on the forward strand.
CGTGTGCGTGTGGGCTAAGACCCCCCGGGAGATGTATAATCATTCCCATTATTAATGACATGGACTGCTAGGCCAGAGGGTGGAGAATGGGGTGAGAGTGAGACGTGGCTTTATTCTGCTTGTGTGTCTTCTATGAGAAATGATTTGCATTCCACGATGCTGGCATCAGACTAATCAAAACCAAAGTATAGACAAAACTGAGGGAGAAAACCTTAAAGGGACAGTTATTCTGTCATCATTTTGTCATCAAAACTTACTTTCTTCTGTGAAACACAAAAGTAGATGTTTAGTAGAATGCTTGAGCTGCTCTTCCATAAACCTTAGCTTAGATGCTATTTTGAATGTAACGTTGTTTTCTCAGAACATTCAGTTGTTATACAACAGTACAATCCACTGAACGCACTGTACTTCCATCCATCATAGATTTATTTTCATTCCTGTCAGAAATTAAATATGGCACTACCTGACTAAGGTTTGTGCTGCACTTTCGAGCCAGTACAGTCTGAGCCCCTGGTTAAATTTATACAGCACACTCTCAAATGAAATACAAAATCTGTCACTGGGGTACTAATATGTACATTTTTGAGATGAATATACCTTTAAGGTTCCAATTTTGTAACTTTTTTTTTTTTCTCTGACAGTGCACTTGTTTGTTTATACAGGCACAAAGGCAGAGTAAACATATTTACACTATTTCACAGTTATGGCAGATGTGATGATCACATGCGAAAGTCGATTATGGGTTCACAGACGGTGGACAGAAAATAAGACGTGCACAGACTGTCATGACAGAGCTGCTGTAGTTCGTCGGTGTAAAGACGCTGTAGGGGCACATTTGGCAGGAAAACAGCTCTCCTGTGGAATGGAGCTCCATTTTAGAAGTTTTGCTGCAGAGTCGCTTACGCCTCATTCGTGTCATGGTCAAATGTTTGCGGATAGATTCCAAATTTAAATCTCCAGCACCCGCTGTAGACTGGCGTTAGTGTAATAAATTTACGCCTTATAAATGACAGAAACTAGACTGAAATTATTAACTTATATATGTGACCCTGGACCACAAAACCAGTCTTAAGTCGCTGGAGTATATTTGTAGCAATAGCCAAAAATACATTGTATGGGTCAAAATTATTGATTTTTCTTTTATGCCAAAAATCATTAGGAAATTAAGTAAAGATCATGTTTCATGAAGATATTTTGTAAAAATTCCTACTGTAAATATATCAAAACTTAATTTTTTGATTAGTAATATGCATTATTAAGAGCTTCATTTGAACAACTTTAAAGGTGATTTTCTCAATATTTAGATTTTTTTGCACCCTCAGATTCCATATATTCAAATAGTTGCATCTTGGCCAAATATTGTCCTATCATAACAAACCATACATCAATGGAATGCTTATTTATTCAGCTTTCGTATTGTGTATAAAGCTAAGTATAAGATTATGTATAAGTTTTGTGGTCCAGGGTCACATATGTACATTCCAGAACAAAAAAGCAGAACATTAAGAAAAGCATGGAGGAAAAGGTTAAATTACTCATACAATAACATTAACACCCTAGTAAAAAAAAGTAATACATTAATGCTTTATTTTATACTAAATGTAGTTCAAGTCTGTAAACATATTTACTGACATATCGCCCAAGACTTACTGATATAAAAATTGTAATTAAGCTTTATTTGGAGTACTACTTGTGCACAATGTACATTTCTTAATAATAAGCCTAAAATATGTTTTTATGTCACTTGATGAGGATTGTATGATCTTTTAAAGAATGATATTATTTAAAGTGTACCTGAAGAACACTTGCAATAGTTCCACACAGAATCAAATATACTTCAGCATATCTTTAGTTGGACTTTAGCACTACTTCCGCACAATCAAAGTGCATTAAGTACAAAATCAGTTGTTCCAATTTAGCAGACTTTAAATATACCAGTTTTGTACACTAAAAAATTGCAGGGTAGTTTTATTAAGTAGATAATATGTAGATGTATTTGTAGTATACTTAGCATGAAATAAATGCATTTTAAATACATTATTTATTTTTCACTAGGGCAAGTATGCACCGAAATTAAAATTCTGGGCCGAAACCAAAAATTCTGCATGCACTTGACTAAAAACTAAAACCAAAAAACATTTTTTAAATTTAATTCAATAATTTTAATGATACTAAATGTAACAAATACAAGTCAATAAAAATAACAACACTTTTATTTATTTATTTATAATTATCCAAATAATGTATACCTATTATAATAAAGCTATTATTATTAGAGCATGTGAGCAGAGATGACAGCTCGAGGGAGAGTGAAACCTGCGCGCTGAACACTTCTAGGCGGTAGCATGTGTTTTCGGCTCTGGGTGCGTCATTTATTTTTGGCTCATATTTTCAGCCACTTTGCTTGTTTGGCCAAAAACAGAAAATGCCATTTTCAGCCAGTAATTTTTGGTGGCCGAAAGAAAAAAAGGTACAGTTCTGTCACTGGGGCAGTACCCTAAGCTACAAAAGTGAAAAGGTACATCTTTGTACCTTACCCAACCCTAAACAGTACATATGTACTTAAAGGCACATATTAGTACTTTAAAAGTACAAAATTTGTCCCTTTTCACTTTTGTACTTTGGGGTACCACCCCAGCAACAGAACTTTACCTTTTTTTCTGAGAGTGTATTAACAAAGGTTTGGTGTCGGATTTTTATTTTATTTTATATTCATCAGAGAACACTGAAAACATGTCTCACAGTTTCGACAGAAATATTAAGCAACACAACTGTTTTAAAGACTTAAAATAATAAGAAATGATTATTGAGCATCAAATCAGCATATTAGAATGATTTCTGTAGTGTCACGTGACACTGAAAACAGGAGTAATGTCTCTGAAAATTCTGCTTTGCATCATAGGAATGAATTACATGTTTAAACATATTCAAATAGAAAAGTTATTTTTAAATATTTTATTTTGAAGTTATATAAAAAAATCACAATACTATTTTACTATATTTTTGATCAAAAAAATACAGTGTTGATGAGTATAATAGACTTCTAAAAGCATGAAACATCTTACCGACCTCAGACTTTAGAACAACAATGCGTACATTGCAGGGACTATGTTTATGATGCTTATGGCGCTTGTTTTACATTATAAATCACCTTTTGCATTTCTTATGAGTGACCCTGGATCACAAAAACAGCCATAAGTGTACATTGACTAAAATTAAATTAAATTGACACTTTCCATTGATTGATGTATAATTTGTTAGAGTAGGACAATATTTGGCTAAGATCAATCATTTAAATACAACCATTTAAAAATCTAAAATCTGAGGGTGCAAAAAAGTCAAAATATTGAGAAAATTGCCTTTAAAGTTGTCTTAGCAACGCATATTACTAATCAAAAATGAAGTTTTGATATATTTACAGTAGGAAATCTACATCTTCATGGAACATGATTTTGCTTAATATCCTAATGCCTTTTTGGCATAAAAGAAAAATCGATAATTTTGACCCATACAATGTGTTTTCCGCTATTGCTACAAATATATCCATGTGACTTACGACTGGTTTTGTGGTTCAGGGTCACAAATGGAAGAGAGCTGCTCAGACATTGTACCAAACATTTCATTTTGTGTTTCACTCAAAGTCCTACATGTTTAGAATGACCTGAAGGTAAGTAAATAATGGCAAACTTTTTCTTTCTTTCCTTTTTTCACCATTCTTTTAACAAAAACTTCTGTTTTTAAAATGCCCTTTTCGTGGCCATAACAAGAGAAAAACCACAGTCTCCATCTGATAGCACTTAGCTTTCTAAAGCGTTATACTGCCCTGGTGTACGGTATTTGTGTATACCCGCTGTTTGACAAATAATAGTGTTTTCTTTGTAGTCTCAAAATGCTACCATGTACTTAATCCTCAGTATAATATTTTGACAGTATTCCGCGCCGCTGCGGCTTTAGGTAGACATCAAAGACCGCTCAGCGGAGTCGCTTGAAAATGCCTGTGTTATTTAAAGACTAATTACTGTACACTATGATTATTTATGGAGTGGCAAAGTCCGCCAGATGTAGCTATCTAGTTTTCCTTTGTGAGATGGTATCCAAACCCGAATCCATCTTCCATGGCATGTTTTCATAAATATGTAGACGCTGACATCAGAAGGCTCTTGTCGTTGAACATGTATTCCCTTTGTGTCTATGATGTCGGAGTAAAGCTTAGATCCTTTTCCGGCAAGACGACAAATAGGGATTAGTCACAGTAAGAGTAAATTGAACCCAAAGCGAAATGCCTGCCTGACAAAAGCCGCAATAATAAATGAATTCAACAATTTTCAGCACAAATTATTTCTCGCCTCTCTTTTTGTTTCGGCACACGCAGGATTGTTCGGAGGACTAGGCATCTTTCTGATGAGTCGCGTTCTTATTGTGGGTCTAATGATCGGAGCGGTCCGCAGAGATTAGCAATAGTAGGGAGACGTCGACTCGCTGTGTCGAGATGACACTCTGTTTTGAAGCTCTTGCGCTTCTCGCCAACTCATTAGTTTAATTAAGTAATTAACGAGTGAGGTGGTGTGTTAGCTGGCGAATTCTCGGAGGGATGGTTTTTGTGCTATTCCAAGTCTCGGGCCTGGCATGGACCACGCTGCGAAACCAGTAGTCAGATCTGGCAGATAAAAGGAGCCATTGCTTTGGAGCTGGAATGAGTCATACCTAAAACAGGACTTCCTCAACCCAGCGACTACTGCGGATGAAAGGCCTCGCGAAAGCATCAAAGATGCCGTAAAGATTCTGGGCTGCTATTAGTTGAGTAATTATGAGTAAGAGGAGGAACTCTTTGAGCGCACCGTCAACACGAAGTCGCATCTCGTCTACTATTATCGACTGTGTACTACTATTAAAGACTATTATTTTCCGATCTACCGCAGCTGTAAATGGATGCAGATGTTTGCATGCCACTGAAATATATGGCTTTATAGACTTTAATTGCTGTTGCTTCATAAAGTGTTCTTTTAAAGTGAACATGAAGTGGGTGGTTAAAAGGAGAGATCAACCAAAAATGAATCTTCTGTCATTATTTACTCTCCTTCATGGCATTTCAAACCTGTATGACTTTCTCTCTTCAGAAGTATTTTTCATGCAAATGCAGTGAAATGGAAATGAAGCTTTCAAGGTAAAATAAAATAAAATATGCCTCATCTTCCAAATCTTCATGACTGAATCGAGTCAGTGAGTTGAATTCATTTTCTGATTCGTTCGGAACTAAATCAACCAATCAACAGAAAAGATCCGAAATCAAAACAGCAGTTCTTTTATTAAATTATACATTACTATTTCTCTCATGAAAGCATTGAGAAATCAATCGCATACAAATATTGAATGGGTTCAGAAGATTTTTAGATATTGTACACTGTGTATTGTGTTATAGCATGTGATATTTTTGAAAGATTCGGTTCTTAATTACACCGTAATTATATGGAAAAGAAAGACCACCATTTTTTATTTTAGGCGAATTATTCTTTTGAAGATATATTTAATGCGACTAAAACAGTTGAGGCTTTTCATAAGCACATTTTTAGTGTGACATAACTTCCTGTGCAGGAAAAGGAGGCAGAAGAGGAGATAAAGAGACAAAAAGCAATAGAGAGAAAAGCAGACGGGTGATAAACGATGTAGGAGTGGGAGCAGTGTGCCTTAGCTTAGAATGGTAATGATGACAGCCATAAGAAGAAAAATAAAAGTGCAGTTTCATGTCACTGCACTGATTTATGAATCCTAGAGCACAGGAGGAAGGAGAAAAAGTGCCTGCATGTTTCATATAGAGATACACGCACACACACACACACACATATTGAAATTCATTGCTTGTGAGCAGTCAGGGCCTGGTGCTTCTTCAAATAAACATTTACAAGAATTTGAATATTAAACTGAACTTGTCGTAAGTAAGTTATTATTGCAATGCTAGATCTTTGTTTTATGAAACAAGTACCAAGGAGAACATCTCTATGTTCTATGGAGCATTTGAAAAGTCCATAATGTCAGGTTTTATAGTAACAATAATAGCTGCAGCATTTCAATCATTACTGTCAGAGCTCCTATTTCTGTAAAACACATCCTTTTAGATTCAAACCTTTTGAATATGCATTGCTTTAAAAATGCATGAAGAATTATCTAACGGGTAACACTAGCTTAGTTTTTACTTCATACATGAATTCATGTTTACAAGAAATTTTTGTAAAACACTCCACACAACCACTGGTTTGTGTGATAAATTCCTTTGTTTTCCTTTATTTGTATTATATTTACAGTATAGCATATTTTATGTCATTTTTAATATGTAGGCCATGCATAATTAAACTTGTTTAAAACACTAGAATTTAAAAAAAAAGAACATTAAACACAAGTAATTCATTTGAAATCAACCAGTGTTTTCCTGTTTTCAACGTAACGACGCTGGTTCTTGTGCCTGAGCTGGAATCGTGTTAGCTGGGGAACTGCTAATGGCTAAGACCATCCCCCTGCGTTTCACTCACTCAAAATATGCTGAGACTGACTCCATAGCCTGCCCATAAACAAATATCCAAAGTATTTATATTCTGTAGCTTTATGAATAAAATTATTTATTTTATCCAGCACATCAGGCCTTTCCATCATGCGAATGTGAGTCGTGTGACTCACATCTGACTCATTATTCACACTGCACCACTGTATGTTGTTTTGCATAAAATTGAATGATATACAGCATTTTATAGATAAAATAAAATGTACATAAACCTGTATTTTACCGAAGAAATGCGTCAATTCGATGCCACTTAGAACTGCTTTCTACTGATGAGAATGCAAAAAATCTTACAATAAATAACTACTGGGTTACGTCTGACCCAGGAGCTATTTAACACAAAAACTACCCAAACAACAGGTTGTTACGTCTGACCCAGGATCTGTGTAACACAAAAACTACCCATACAACGGGTTGTTACATTTGACCAGAAGCTGGGTAACACAAAAACTACGCAAACATTGGGTTGTTACTTCGGACCCAGGAGCTGGGTAACACAAAAACTACCCAAACAATGGGTTTTTACGTTTGACCCTGGAGCTAGGCAATACAAAAACTACCCAAATAATAGATTGTTACGTTTGACCAGGAGCTAGGTATCACAAAAACTACCCAAACAATGGGTTGTTACGTCGACCCAGGATCTGTATAACACAAAACTACCCAAACAATGGGATGACCCAGGAGCTGGGTAACACAAAAACTACCCAAACAATGGGTTTTTACGTTTGACCCTGGAGCTAGGCAATACAAAAACTACCCAAACAATAGATTGTTACGTTTGACCAGGAGCTAGGTAACACAAAAACTACCCAAACAATGGGTTGTTATGTCTGCCCCAGGATCTGTATAACACAAAAAATACCCATACAACGGGTTGTTAAGTTTAACCCAGGAGCTGGGTAACACAAAAACTACCCAAACAATGGGTTGTTATGTCTGAGCTGGGTAACAAAGAACTACCCAAACAATGGGGTTTTACGCTTGACCCTGAGCTAGGCAATACAAAAACTACCCAAACAATAGATTGTTACGTTTGACCAGGAGCTAGGTAACACAAAAACTACCCAAACAATGGGTTGTTATGTCTGCCCCAGGATCTGTATAACACAAAAAATACCCATACAACGGGTTGTTACTTAACCCAGGAGCTGGGTAACACAAAAACTACCCAAACAATGGGTTGTTATGTCTGACCCAGGAGCTGGGTAACAAAAGAACTACCAAACAATGGGTTGCGGCGTTTGACTCCAGGAGGTGTGGGTAACACGAAAACCTACCCAAACATTATATGCTGTTACATCCGACCCAGGAGCTAGGTAACACAAAACTACCCAAACAATGGGTTTTTACATTTGACCCAGGAACTAGGTGACAGAAAAACTACCCAAACAATGGGTTTTTACATTTGACCCAGGAACTAGGTGACAGAAAAACTACCCAAACAATGGGTTTTTACATTTGACCCAGGAGCTGGGTAACACAAAAACTACCCAAACAATGGGTTGTTATGTCTGCCCCAGGATCTGTGTAACGCATAAACTACCCAAACACTGGGTTTTTACATTTGACCCAGGAGCTGGGTAACACAAAACTAACTAAAACCCAAACACAGAAAAAATACCTCCCCCGCAAAAAGGCTAAACCAAGTATTTTTTTTTTTTACAGTGTACCTACTAAAGGTTTGCAAGCAAACAACTAAAAAAGAGGTGTCATTAGAGAAAGATGGCAGTTTTTTTTGTAAGAAGTGCTTACAAATCAAGGTCCTGCACAGGTGATCAACCGCCATTGAGATGAATGAATGTAAACTGATAGCTTTATTCAAGTGTTACATACTGTAGCTTGTCGTCAACAGATAAAACAGTCACTGAATATTATGTGTTTGGATGTTAGAGAAGAAGCTGAATACTGAAGACGATTGTGTGACCATTGTGAGTTGTGTTTACTTCACTAGTAGTAGTGAAGCGGTACTGCTACTATCTGCCCATTGCTATTATCCATTTAGGTGTCAGTACAACACAGTATTCCCTGTAGTGTTTTTCCCACACTTTACCTCCCGCACCTCTGCTGAATCTAAATCCTAGCTATTGACGGAAAACCCATTAAAGTCACTCGTCGACGTGTCATTTGCTTTTGTCCAACAATCCACAAGGCACCACCGTCCTCTCCCTCAGCCGGTGCTGTATTGGCACAAAGGAAAGAACAGCCCCTCTCTGTACACATCCTTTGTTGTCTTTTAACAATACTTCTGCCCACACGGCTATTTTCTGCCCAGCTGGGGAAGAGTAGCTGTAATGCTGGGGTACAGCAGACCACCAACGTCAAGAAAGCATAGGGTAATTATATAGATGAAGATAATTATGACTTATTGTTACATGCAAAAATACCCTCAGATCATTTCCCTTCTTTTTCTAGTGAATAATCTAATCAGGACCATTTGATCCTTCATGAAAAGCACTGAATCATACCAGACAGTGTATATAGCAAATGTCCATATTTTTCAAAAGGTAATTTATTCTTTTTATGAAAGAAGAGGGATTAATGTGTACTGTATATAAACTAGCAATAAGTAATTATGGAACTGGTCATCAATTTCCTGTTTACAGATTGATTTTACCAAAATAAATGACCCTTAAACAGACTATCAAGCCACTATTGATATTATCTCGTATCAGATCATTAACATCTCAGGCACATTACAGTAATGGATATGTTTAGCCACTTAATTATCGTTCAGCAAAGGTCGGAATAAATTAAACCCAATTAGAAGGTGATCTTGACAGTCTAATATGGATCAAACCGCTGTAAATATAAAGATAATGATTAATCAATAACACTGATATGTATCTGACTCAAGGGTGCAGTAATTCTCCCATAAACTGTAGAAGTATTTAATTCGCTTCGCTTGAGGAAAAACAATGAAGAACCTTGTGGCTTTCTGTAGATTTCTATAGCATGTGTCAGATGCTATTTAGAACCAAAGGCTTTTTTGTTTTCATCTGATCATGGGCATCCCACCTCCAGTTTCTCAGATACCTTCCAATTTGCTGGCCCCGTCTACGCTGTTGGCTATGTATTTAATTAGTCACCTGCAGATAGCAAGCCTCTTGGCCATGGAAGTATGTCTGAGCAAATTTGAACTAGCTGAAAACACCTGGTACGCCACTGTTGCCAGCTGTTGAAAAAATCCTCCATTTTCCTGCCACGACACGACTATATGTTATTCCAGCACGCTTTGCTTTGCGAGTGTGAACTGGCAGCGGAGTTTGTCATTGTGCATGGATACCTTGCGTTTGATCATGCTCACTCTCAGTCGGTGTCTGTTAAATGTTTGTAAATGTAAGAACGTGATTCCAAACAACAGGATTTTCTACACTGTAATGCGGAGCACCCTGCTGAACTTCCCGCCTTCACCATCTGTTTTCAGTTTGTTTTGCGCTATTTAATCTGTGAAAATCTCTCTAATCTTTACATTGAGTGTTTGGAGAGTTGGTTTTACACAATTAATCTGTGCTAAAATTGTGGTTTGGATATTAGCCAACTTTTATTCATGGGAGTATTTTGTGTGTTTAATGTTTTATTGAATGTAGCTAATTTAATTGTGTTAAATGGCTACTGTCCTTTCTAATGTGTGGTTCTAATGTGCATTTTTTGTTTCACTTTTTTCCAGTTAATTTCTAAACACATTTATTTAAAAATACATAAAAATTAAATTTATTAAAATTATATCATAGGGAGGACCCTCATGATCAGTAAGTTTTGTTTTTTTTTTTTTTTCAGGGAGTTAATATCAAATATATATATATATATATATATATATATCACTCTTATATGTTATTGATCCATTTTCCTTTTCCTAAATCATTTTCACCCCCAGCTCATTCTGCTTCATGTCAGCTGTTGGTATTTATATTCATACCTTTTCATAGTATTGTTGTTCTTGTTTTCTTGATTAAATTACCGTGAAGATTGTGTGAACAGTACAATTAGCAGTGCTGTATTAGAATCGCTGTTCTTAATAAATGAAAAGCTCTTGAGTTTATTGAGAGACGTGTTCTGTTTAATGCTGTACATGCAGGAAGTAAGATGGTGCGTTTCTGTCTGCCACATCACTAGCTATAACCGAGTCCCTTTGGACGATCTGGTCTGACACCTCCTCATAATAAGGAAAGAGTTCCCCCTCCGGGGCACCTGTTGGCAGAGTTCGAAATGAAGCGAGTGTTATGATCGATGGCTGTTTATTTCCTTCCTCATTTCAGGAAGCTAGCTGATGGTTTATTCCCGCTTTAATATTTGCAGTACCTTTCAGTCCTCTTCTCTTGATAAATATCTATCTTGACATTTCTTGAACCTTTTACAAATCTGCTTTCCTCCGAACACGGCGACTTTGGAGATTATGCCGACAAACTGAGGTACTGCTCCCAAATGACACAAGGAGCTCATTGAATTTGTAATTGAAGAGTAATTTGGTTGATGTTCAAATAAGATCAGACAGTAATTACAGATGTTGTTTGTTTAAGTGATTACAACGAGCAGTGTGGAGATGAAACCCATTAGGGTCATGGCTATCGTCTGAAGCGTGTATGGGCTTGCTTTACATTAGCCCTGTATTCACATTATCCTGACCCTGCATATTGATTGCCTTAAATAGATGCAAATGCACTTCCTGTGACTTTGAGCAAGGAACTAATCTGGGAGGCTGTGGCATATGCTGTAATTGGACTGGGTACAGAATTTGGTTTGAGCAAACTTTGGACGGTTCGTCATTGTGATTATGTGACTCATTAATTATTAAATGAGCATAGTTCTTCACCTTACCCAATTATTTTAGTTTGTCTGGCAGCAGTTGCCTCTAAATAGACCCGGATTCATTATGCGTTAGATTAAAAGAAAATTTTAGAGAGAGACAAGGATGGATGGAGGCAGACAGACAGATGGATTTATGAATGGATGGATGACCAGATATGGGGATTGATGGATGGATGTATGGATGGATGGATGGATGGACAAATAGATATGGGGATGGATAAATAGATGGAAAGACAGGTATGGGGAGGATGTATGGATGGATAGACAGATATGGGGATGGATAGATTGCTGGATGGATTGAAGCCTGGATGGATGAATAGACAGATAGATATATGGATGGATGGACAGATAGATTTATGGATGGATGGATAGACATAGATATATGGATGGATGGATGGTTGGAAAATGGACATGGGGATGAATAGATTGCTGGATGGATGGATGGATGGATGGATGGATGCCTGGATGAATGAATAGACAGATATATGGATGGATGGACAGATAGATATATGGATGGATGGATGAATAGACAGATAGATATATGGATGGATGGACAGATAGATTTATGGATGGATGGATGGATAAGTGGACATGGGGATGAATAGATTGCTGGATGGATGGATGCCTGGATGGATGAATAGACAGATAGATATATGGATGGATGGATGGACAGATAGATATATGGATGGCTGTCTGTCTGGATGGATAGACAGATATGGGGATTGCTGGATGGATGGATGCATGGATGGATGGATGGACAGATTGATATACAGTATGGAAGGAAGGATGGATGGATGGATGGATAAACAGATAGATATGGGATGGATGGATGGATGGATGGATGGATGGAAGGATGGATCAATATATATGGAAGGATGGATGATAGACAGATCGATATATGGAAGGATGAATGGATAGATGGACAGATCGATATATGGAAGGATGAATGGATAGATGGACAGATCGATATATGGAAGGATGGATGGATGGATGGACAGATTGATATACAGTATGGATGGATGGATAGGCAGATATGTGAATGGGATTGATGGATGGATGGATGGATGGATGGATAGACAGATGGTATATGGATGGACGGATGAATGGATAGACAGATACAGTATGGGGATGGATGGATGGATAGACAAACAGATATAAGGATGGATGAATGGATAGTTAAATGCCATTCCATTGTCATAGGGAAAAAAACTATATATTTATTAAAACTTTAACAAAATAATACTGAAACATTTTTAATTTTAATAATAATTAATACAAAGTTAAATGGTGTGAATTGTCTCAGTTCACTTGCCCTGGCAGGTGTGACACAGTGAGTTTTGATGTTTATGCAGCAGCACGTCAGATCAGTACTTGGCCTTCGTTCCACACGGAAACCCTCTAAGGGACTGGATTCGGTGCTCGAAAACCACAATTAACAAGATGCTTTTTACTGTCAAGGTGTCTGAAAGCTCACCTCAATTTCAAGCCCTTCCTTAAACAAGGCTGTGTTCATTACCCTATCATCCACAGCAGACTTGTGTCTGCTTTATCTCTCTGATGCAGTGTCTCTGGATGCCCTCCAAGGGATCTTCCCCCACGCTACAAGATACTGTTGCCTTTACAGTACCTCTAAAGGCTGAGCAGCTTTTCACACCAGGCATGTTTTTTTTTTTTATGGTGACTATATTGAGGTTTTATATAATGACTCTCCCAGGCGTAAACGGAGGCAGGATCTGTCGGGGCTGTAGGTTTGTGTTCTCGACAGGGACATTGTGATAATCTCCGGACTCAGCGTCCATGCCGCCACCGTTCATTCGACCGCAAGAAGATCTTATCGATGTGCTTTTTTTAATCTAGCAAACACAGATAACTACAACACTGATGAAGCAGAGACCCCCCGGCATGAGAGGAACAGGCAAGCTGAATTCAGTCAAACATGGATGTCTTTTAGCCATCGATTTTCTGCTCCTTTACTTCCTGGCTCTCTCTCTGGAGGGACAGAAACGGGGCCCTTGACCAGATCCTAACTGAAGCTTTCACTCTCAACTCCTTTTTTACTGTTTTAAGTATTTTAAAAGTACTCAAAAAATAAAAAATAAAATCATACTGACCCCAAACTTTTGAACATCTATATTTATAAAAATGTATTTTATAATTATAATTTGTCAGTATTTTTATCATTATTATTGATTTTACTTTCATTCTCCTTTATGTGCACTGTAAATGATGCAGACACTTCTTTTTCAACTGCTTTTAATGTGGCAGTTCTACATTTAAAAAGTGAATCATAATTTGCTAATAATAATTTGTGAGTGTGTGTGTGTGTGTACATATATATTTCTTTTAAAGTCATTTATTGCTGGAAAAGTTAAAACTAATGTTTTAAATGCTGGTTGACTTGACAGGTGGGTGGGCGGAATGTGGTCACATGGTTTCATGTTCAGGACTATTTACGTGATTTAGCGCTGACAGCAAGCTCAGTTCACCTAAGACGAATGATAATACCAGGTGTAAACTTTGCGATTGTGATATGATATGTGATTATATTTATGCTAAAACATTTTAATTAAACTTCCAAATTTATGGACCGCCAGGCACAGAGACAGAATATGTAATCAAATAAATTCATGAAGTCACGGGACTAATTTATGGAAATTACTATTCACAGACAAATGAGAGAGGTACCATGTAATTACCCAGAGGCAGGTGATCAGTATTTGCCAACAGATGATCCAATAAAGAAGAAATCACTGTTCACATACAGTACAATGGTCGCTGAAGGTGCGAGTCTCTGAATGACAGTCTTTGTTCGTGAATGAAACGGTCTTTTCTTTCTGTATTGACAGTGTGTAAGAGACAGGAAAAATGCGAATGTGTCTTGCCAGGTCCCAAACCAGCCATAAAACTTATTGTTTTAGGTAATAATCAGCGCCGCACTTTAGCACCTGCAATTTCCATAAAGCACAATGAGCGGCTCTGCCGTGCCTGAGTACAAATAGAACCTACTTGATTGGACTTGACTGATGGAGCGCAATATGGGAATAAATCTCAGAGACGATGTCTCAAACCCCACTGTGGGAGGCTTGTGAGAGTTGTGCTGTCAGTGTCTCTGAGTGATGCGGCCTGAAACGGTGAGATTTATATGGCTGGGTTCCATTAAGAATGTTTCGAGAGCTCTGCAAACACTTTACAGTGACACTATTTGGCATTCAACAACAGATGAATTATCAATTACATCCCTAGACGCTTCACGTGGGAATGCGTCTTGATAATCCGGAGAGAGCCATTTAAAAAGTACACATGTTGTTTTCAGAGAAGTCCACTTAGGCTAAACTGGATGTTTTCACAAGCGTCTGAGGGGTTTGTTGTTTATCTTGTAGCTGAAGCATTTTAAGGTACATTTTTCTAAAAGGGCAGTTCCCCTTGAGCAACCTGTGCAAATAAAGTGCTTTACTGGAGGCCACGATGGCGAGAGCGTTCTAAGATTCGAAGATACAACCTTTCTGCTTAGATCCTTGAAGGTGAAGTGTTTGTTTGTGTATTTATTTATTTAAGAGCCGTTTAAAACAGTGTACTCGAAATTCATGTTCTTTCATATTTTTTGCACAGTTTTTAACAAAAGAAATGTTGTCTATACTATTTCAGTTCCATTTGGTACTACTAGAGGTGTGGAAATTATGCACATTTAAAAAAATAATGATCATTGTTAATAATGGTCATGGTCATACATTAAATGTATTGAAGGAGGAATAATGGAATATAATTACAGTATTTTTTGTGATTAAGCTATAACGTTTATGCATTTATACTTAATGTATTTAGACTACTGTTTTTCATACAAATACCTAGAAACCATATTACATATTTAACATGGTATTGAGGTGCTGTATTTTTTATATATCTATATATATATATATTTGTTTTTTTGTTTTTTTTGTTTTTTTGGCCATATCGCCCAGCCCTAGGATTAGGGATGTAGAATATGGTCATGCTGAATAGGTGCTTTATAATTACTAATAAACAGCCAAGCCAATATATTAATAATAGGCATGCTAATAAGTAACTAGTTAATAGTGAGAATTGTTCCCTATATTAAATTGTTACCAAAATAATAATATATATTTTACTTCATGTTTTGGTTTTGTTTTCCATTCTAAATATCTAAACATTCTCAATTATTAATATATATTTTTTTTTTTTTATGATTTATTTTTTGGTATTTTTGCCTTTATTCGGATAGAACCGATCAGAACTGACAGGAAGTGAAGTGGGAGAGATAGGGGGCAGGGACGGGAAAGGACCTTGAGTCGGGATTCGTACTCGGGAGGCCCGTAGCGCAATAGCGCTATATGTCACGCTGCCCATAAGGCTATTGGTGCCGACAACATTCTCAAATCTTTCTAAGTTTACTTAAGAAGCAAAATGGCATAACATATATTAAGTATTGTTTCTGAAAAAAACTGATCAAAATAAAATTTTTGCTTGTAACTAAAAACCTTGTTTTCCTTTGAATTAAGTTTATCGTTCTTTCCCCATTTTTCAGATTTTTTTTTTTTCTTGTTAAACTCACTTAGTTCACCCAAAAGTGAAAATTAAAAAAATATCATGGCTCTGCCAAGATTTATAATGGCAGTGAATGGCTGTTGAGAGTTTGAAGTCCAATAAAAAAGTGCATCCATCCATCGATCATAAAAAGTGCTTCACTTAATAAAGGCCTCCAGCGGATAACGTAGGCCGTAGGCGTAGCATTCCACGTTCATTACTTCCATATTTGCCACGGCATTCGCCTACACGTCATCCATTGAAACGCCACTCACTTATGAATGTGTGTATGACAGTTAGCGAAAGCTACGTTTTAAATGTGGATATTTTTCTTACTCAAATGCATCAGTTCACTTCAGAAGGCCTTTATTAACCCTCCGGAGCTGTGTGGAGCAGTTTTTATGATGGATTTATGCACTTTATTAGACTTCTAAATCTCAACTGCCATTATAAAGCTTGGACGAGCAACAACATTTTCAGTTTAATTAAAAGAAGAAAGTCATATACACCTAGGATGGCTTGACGGTGAGTAAATCATGGGGTAATTTTAATTTTTTGGGTGAACTGTCCCTTTATTTTTTTGATGCTTTAGATACTTAATACAGTAGGGTAATTTTTTTTTAGTAATTTTCCTGCTTAAGTAAATGTACAGTATCTCGTGAACTGTTTAGATATTTGTAGTGAAAAACAAGTATACATTTATAGACAATAATTGTTTCCAGTTCACCTTTGACCACTGTGTTAATGCTGTGACTCTATATTAGCAATCAACAGTTTTATACTAACATACAAAATGTGTGATTATCAACATAAGATGTAAAATGTGAACAGAGAACATTTGTATTCACACGTTGTAGTTCATTATAGCCTATCAAGCATTTATAAACTCACTTTTTCTCCGTCATTGATGTTGTATTAAAGTGTTTGATGCAATTAAGGAGCATTTTGTTTCTAGCTCGTAGAACTGAGGCACACAGGGAAATTCAGAAATATGATTTGCTATCTACTCTCAATCAAAATTTTGTACCAGCCAATAAAGGAATAATGTTACAGTCTACAAGCAAGTTAAAGGAACGGTTTACTTTCTCCTTCACCACTATTCACCTTCATGTCTTTCCAAACCTATATGACCTTCTTCTGCGAAAAACAGAATTTTAGTTTTTCACTAAATGTGAAAATTATAAATAATGACAGAATATTCATTTTAGGATGAACTGTCCCTTTAAGATTTAGATTGTGATGTTTCCATGTTAAGCATCAGGAATATAACATGAGTTCCCTCAAGGAATTGAATCAACTTATCAAGAAATATGACAATTTTTCATTTCTATGACATCTAAAGTGTGCTGTGATATTAGGGATATTAAATGTGCTGTAAGCAATATTTTTCTAGCTTCTGCCAGATTTAGCCACAGATTGTTTTTTGCTGTTTACACAGCCTAGGGTTATCGCAAAGTCACCTATATCTATGAAATATGTCAGGGAGGTTTTCTGAGTGATATTTCATAGAACAAAAATCCCTTTAACTTTGATTTTACAGGCCTTTGTCTCTGTTCCTGCATTCTACACACGCTGTAGATCCAGTCAAGATAAATGATGGAGAATGTAATATCTTAGCTCTGAATTGAATCATTAGAAATTGCTAGGAGGAGAAACAGTACTAATTGTAGGGTGGTAATTCCACTTACGTCAGTACGGTTGACTTAACAAATTATTGTAATTTACTTGCCAGTGAAGTAGCTCTAATATCTAAGAATAGTTTTGTTTGTTTGTTTTCCTTAATCACGTATGATTATATTTAACCATATGTCTGAAAGATGTTAAAAAAATCTGTCATGTGAACACATGGCCTGAGTCAGAGGAATCAAACGGCAATACTTTTCCCATCGCTCATGCAAATTTATATTGTCGTGCAGTTGTCAGTGGAGGCTTGAACTCATTTCACCACCTCTGGCACCTCCATCCTTTTTTCATTTCATCCTTCAATATCTTTATATCAATTCCTATTCTCATCTTCCTGTTCTTCTGTCTCGGGGTCCTGACTGGTACACTGCTATTTAATGGTTCAGGAAATCGGATTGCGGAGGCCTTAGACCTGTAATCTTTCACCTCTGGCCTCATAAAAAATGCCACCGATCTCAACAGTCTTTCTACTGCGCATTAAATAGGCCATAGAATGTGCTTGGCTGATTATGACGCACTGAAATCCTCCATTTGATTTTTGTAGAATAATAAAAAACAATGGTAAGGGCAAAATAAATGTAGTTGGGGTTTAAAGGCTTTACTGAGAAGGCTAGTGACTGCAGTGGAAAAGCGTAGAATGTATTTTTAAATGTTGACTTCCATCATAAGTGCTACTTCAAAATCATTCGAGACAAATATGAACAGTTCTCTCTTTCATAGTAATATACTCTTAAAGAGATAGTTGAAAATTCTCTCATTAAAGGAGATATTCACTTCCAGAACAAAAATTTGTCATCCAAGATGTTCATATCTTTTTTTCTTCAGTCGTAAAGAAATTATGTTTTTTGAGGAAAACATTTCAGTATTTTTCTCCATATAGTGGAGTGCTATGGTGCCCCGAGATTGAACTTCCAAAATGCAGTTTAAATGTGGCTTCAAACGATCCCAAATGTGGTTGTAAACAATCCCCGCTGAGGAAGAAGGGTCTTATCTAGTGAAACGATTGGTTATTTTCATAAAAATAATACAATTTATATACTTTTTAATGTCAAATGCTCGTCTTGTCTTGCTCTCCCCAACCTCTGTTTTTTTCCGGGTCGTGACAGTTAGGGTACGTCGAAAAACTCTCATCTCATGTTCTCCCTCAACTTCAAAATCGTCCTATATCACTGTTTTACTTTTTTGTTAAGGTTGTTTGATCTTCTTTGCATGTTCACTTTGCAAAGACTGGGCCAGTACTTCTGATGTAGGATGATTCTGAAATGATTTTTGAAGTTGAGGGAGAAAATACGATCAGAGTTTTTCGATCAGAGACCCTAACTGTCTTGAGGCAGAATACACAGAGTTCAGGGAGAGCTAGCTAAGACCCTTCTTCCTCGGCTGGGATCGTTTGAAGCTGCATTTAAACTGCATTTTGGAAGTTCAAACTCGGGGCACTATAGCAGTCCATTATATGGAGAAAAATCCTGAAATGTTTTCCTCAAAAAACAAAGTTTCTTTACGACTGAAGAAAGAAAGACATGAACATTTTGGATGACAATGGGGTGAGTATATTATCTGTAAATTTTTGTTCTGGAAGTGAACTTCTCCTTCAATTACTCACCATCATGTCGTCTCAAACCTGTAAGACCTTCATCTTCGGAGCACAAATTACAAATTTTTTGATGAAATACGAGAGTTTTCTGACCCTGCATAGACAGCAATGCAACTGACATGTTCAAGGCCCAGAAAAGTAGTACGGACGTTATTAAAATAGTCCATGTGACATCAGTGGTTCAACAAAAACAACGACTTTATTTAACAATTTCTTTTTTTCGTATTAATCTTCGCTGTGTATTCACTATATTTTAAATATAATTTATTCCTGCGGCAAAGCTGAATTTTCAGCAGCTGTTATTCCCGTCTTCAGTGTCACGTGATCCTTCAGAAATTGTTACAATAAGCTAAAACTTACTGACCCCAAGCTTATGTAGTGCATATTTTATTATATTTAACTGAAAAGCAATCAACCACAGTTTAGTTTTGTTTTGATTTGTTTAGCAAGCCTCTGAAACTATTACATTAGAATATTCTTGTGGGTGAAGCACAGAAATGCAGTGATTAGTATTTATTTGTTTGTTTTTTTGTGCTAAGCGTACAGCACCCAAGTGGTACTATAGATGTGCTTCAGTGAGGTTGCAATGAGTGAAAAAAAAGCTCTCAACAAGATATCACGACAAAATGTGCTCTACCAAATGGTCGAGAGGCCCATTAAAGGGTTAATTATGCCATTAATCTTGTTTATGCGAAAATGATAATCGTTTAATGACTCTGTCTTTTCTGCCTCCTGCTCTGACCACCTTCGCACCACAACATTTCAATACACACAAAAGAGAAAGATGGCGAGAGAGAGAGAAAAATAGCGTTTGTGTGTGTGGGGACAAAGCGTACTCCAGATTGCTTTGAGGGCGGCTAAGAAAAACAGCCATTTTGTTAAGAGAGGAGCATTTTGAGAGAAAGAGAGAACAGAATTGATTGAGAAGTGTAAAATGTTGCTCTTGGAAAAAGAAACGCTCTGTAGTGCAGCCAGATTGCAGGTTAACGTGTCGCATGCAAGTGCGGCGCAGCTCGTACCGCAGAGGCATTTGCAACTGTAATAATCAAGCAGCACTAAAGCGCTCCACTGTATTCGTCTGGCCCTTCCTCCGCCTGCTGTTTGTAAATTCTGCCATGGCAAGCAGTGGTCACATTTGCATGAAATTGACTTGTTTAAATAACCATAAAACATTCATGGAAAAAAAAAACAGCAACGCTTCTGTTGTATCCGTACCATCACTCTCACATTCGTCTTGGAAGTCCATTAAAAATATCACATTATTCCTTCTGTGGGCGCGTTGAGCGTGGCAGCGGTTGCAGATGATCTGAGGGATGAATATAAATCACTGAGGAACGGAGACGGACGGAGATGAAGAGTTTAGTGGATTCATTCCACCGTCCGTTCGCCGCATCTCATTCCATAGCCATTTCTGCCAACTTTCGACATCTTTCTAATGGCATTAGACCCATCTGTGTACCGCCCCCCCGCCAGCCATTTTCAGCCATTGTGTGGTGTTGAAAGGAATAACTGCCTTAAAACAGCTTCAAATTCAGTTCGAGCAGGTATGGTTGGAGATTATATTGAGTTGAGAATTGACTCCTGTCTTGTTGGAACTGTTAAATACATTTAAAGTGAATAGACTCTGCATGGGAGGATCCATTTCTTTACTAGTTTGCGGTTATTGAAGGCCAGCCAGGTATTACCACGTGCAGCTGTGCTTTAATCGATCGAGAACAAAATCTCTACTTGAAGTACAAAGCAGTTGTTGTACAAAGTAGCTGGACCTTTGACTAGTCCATGCTGCAGATAGTTAGGAACCACCCAGATAGAGCCGTCTGAATGACATGTAAAGTGAGCAATCACAGATTGTATTGTTTATGTTGTTTAGTTATCCATCCATAAGTCTGAGATGGATGTTATAATCGTAGACACAATATGTCATGTATTAATTTGTTGTAAAGGGTTGAATTTAGTGATGTTCTCATTAGGGATGGATAACGGTTGAGATTTTGGACTATGGTCTCGTTTACAGGCTCATGTGATGTTGTTGTGCTTAAACATATCATTTGCGTACGTTTTCAAGCATTGCAGTTTAAAAACAAGTGATTTTGGGCCTTTGAAATGATATATGTACGTGCTGTCTGAGAGGCATGTGCACCTGAAGACGGTGTTCATAGAGCGGAGGTATTTTTGTCGCTTTATAGGCCTTGAATGGTTAAATACACACACCTGAATGTGTCAAAATGCCCATGCTTGCAAGTGTCCTCGTAAACACAGTAATTTAGGTCTGAAGTGAAAGCAAACAGCTGAGAAAGAAAAAGCTCTTAAAGTGACAGGGGTCTAATATTCCTGCTGTCTGTCATTCATGTTAATCAAACAACAAAAGAGAGAAAATCTCTCACTGCTCTTGACTAAATCGCTTTCGTAACTTAAATAAGAAATATATATCTAATTTGCACAATGTAGAATGTGGAGTGGTTTTATACATTTGATTACTTTATACGATGTGTGAAGCATAGCTTATTTACTTGTCCTACTGTAGTGTTGTTTTAGTGCTGTTTTTTTTGTTGTTGTTGTTCTGTTGCTTGTAATTAGTTTCTTATTCTTTTTAATCACTGTTTACTTGTCCTCAGTGAGCTTGAGGAAAATAACTACAGTATGTGTGTGTATATATATATATATATATATATGTATGTATTGTTACTTGTTACTGTGAAATAAAATTACTCATATCATGATGTAAGATATTTAAAAGTTCCCATTATTAAAAAAAGCCTCACAAAGGTTCTGTACAAACAGTGATATTGTAAAATATTATTGCAATTAAAAATAACCTTTTTGTATTTTAATATATTTTAAAATGTAACTTATTCCTGTGATTGAAATTTAATTTTCAGCGGTTATTACTCCAGTCTTAATCTATTGTCATATGATCCTTCAGAAAGAAAATTTTCTGATTATAATTATATATTTTTAATTATTTACTGATACTGATTTAAATAATAATAATAATAAAAATAAATTAATTAAAATAAGGGTAGTGTACATAAGATCAGGTAAGAATGTACTTTAATAATTTCCACAAAGAAATGTTTTCATTGCAGTTGCAAAATGGTCAATTGTTATTATTATTATTATTATTATTATTATTATTATTATTATTACTATTTATGTAGAATAAAATTACCATAAAAAATCAAAACTTGGATGATCTGGTTAACCCAGTGTTAAATGATTAGTTCACTTCCAGTACAAAAATTTACAGATAATTTACTCACCCTCTTCATGTCTTTCTTCAGTTGTAAAGAAATTATGTTTTTTTTTGAAAACGTTTCAGAACTTTTCTCCATATAGTGAAATTCTATGGTGCCTGTGAGTTTGAACTTCCGAAATGCAGTTTAAATGCAGCTTCAAAGGGATCTAAATGATCCCAGCTGAGGAAGAAGGGTCTTATCTTAACCAAAAACAAAAATTGTTTACAATTTATATACTTTTTAAACTCAAATGCTCATCTTGTCTGTGTACTCAGTGCACTTTGGTTCAATACAGTGATGACTAGATTTATGCAGTGAATCATGGCTGTTTCATCTAGTTGTATGTTGAAAATTTCTCAGTTACTCTTTTGAAGGACTGCGTGGCTTGCTGTTAAGCAAAGAGAACATCTTTAAAACGTAGAAAATGTGAAAGGTGGTATTTCAGAGGCATGTCGAACATGTACCGAGCCTCAACATGTGTCCTCTTTGCAGAAAAAGGACAAATTCCTGTAGGCCGTGTCCAACTAGGCAGTGATGAAGACCCTGGTGAATTACATTTTTTTTTTTAACAGTAGTGAAGTATTGCACCTTGCTTTTGTCTGACAGGAGAAAGGCAAACTTTGTTCTCTCTATATAAAGAAGAGGAGAGAAGCTAAAGTCAAGGTCTGTAGATCTGATCTGAGTGTGACATTGAAGTCAAACAAAGGTATTTTGAGAGAGGGGACATGAATGTGTCAGGCTCTGACTGCTGGAAAAGCTCTCTAGGATGGGTTTCGAAGTCTAATTTACCTCCCTGCACCCAATCAGCATGAGAGATGAGGGGATACTGCTATTCCAAAGCCACTTGACAGGACTCACATATTGCTCAGATACTAAAAGCATCATAGATTTGGTCTCATTAATTAATAATTATGTACAAGTTGTATATTTATGTGCAAAAGGTTCTTGCACGAAATTTCCACCCTCATTCTGATGTTGATAAATCCGTATTATTCTAAACGAGGGCGCATATGCCCGCAGGTAGTTAAGTATGAAAATACACGCCCAAACCATATGCATGCAAGGACTTTCCGCTCAACTGCTCCTGTATAGCCATTTGTCACTCTGTGCAAATGTGTCCCTGTGCTCTCCATATCTGTGCAAGGCCAAGTCAAGTATGCCATTCTCAAAACCAGAGAACACTTGATCAACATAAACAGACCTAGGCCATGGCTTTTTAAACATTTTGATGTCATGGTCGGTTCCTCATACCCTTTTTAAAGCTATATTAGCTATATGTATTATGTACCATTTATATAGCTTCTATAAATCGTTTTATTATTTTTTAAACTGAATTAAAGGAGAAGTCCACTTCCAGAACAACTGTTCACAAATAATTTACTCACCCCCTTGTCATCCAAGATGTTCATGTCTTTCTGTCTTCAGTCGTAAAGAAATTATGGTTTTTGAGGAAAACATTTCAGGATTTTTCTCCATGTAATGGACTTCATTGGTGCCCCGATTTTGAACTTCCAAAGGGCTCTAAACGATCCCAGCCGAGGAAGAAGGGTCCTATCTAGCGAAACGATCGGCCATTTTTTTTTTTGGAAAATAAGCTTTTTTATACTTTTTAAGCACAAAAGCTTGTGTAGCACAGGCTCTGGGATGCGACTTCACGACACTACGTACTGTTGAATCACGTCGAAAGGTCACGCGGAACTACAGACCCAGTATTTACAAAGCGAACGCGCAAAGACTAAGAAAGTGCAAGTAAGTCAAACGCTGTTTACAAACAAAAAGGTACAACGATGTCGGACGATTCTAAAGAAAATAAGATGGAGTTTTTTGGCATTCTCTACCTTTTTGAGCCGGAATACACAGACGATGAACTTATACGTGATTCATAGTAGTGATGGGAAGTTCGGATCATTTTACCGACTCAGACCTTTGAGTCTTGTTCAGCAAAATGAACAAATCTTTTTTCGAGTCATTTCGTTCATTTTGTTCATTTTAGCAAAATATAATTAAAATGTTACGTTACTTCCCCAACACATCTACTGCTTACACAAACCTTGATCACACTACAAACAAGACCAGTGAATTCCAGTACAGAACCTAATAGGATGTTGCGTATGCGCGACTAAACGAATCACTCCCCAAGACGACTCATTCTTCCCGAGTCACATTAAAGATTTGTTCAAAATGAACGAATCATTCAATAACAACACATCATTAATTCGTAGCATCGTGGACGCGCATCCCAGAGTCTGTGCTACACAACCTTTGTGCTTAAAAAGTATACAAATTTGTATTTTTCGAAAAAAAAAAAAAAGACAGATCGTTCCTAGATAAAACACTTCTTCCTCGACTGGGATTGTTTTAAGCCCTTTGAAGCTACATTTAAACTACATTTTGGAAGTTCAAAATCAGGGCACCAATGAAGTCCATTATACTTAGAAAAATCCTGGTTTTCCTCAAAAACCATAATTTCTTTACGACTGAAGACAGAAAGACATGAACATCTTGGATGACAAGGGGGTGAGTAAATTATTTGTAAATTGTTGTTCTGGAAGTGGACTTCTCCTTTAACTAAATCAAATATATTTTAAAGGGATAGCGCACACTAAAATCAAAATTACCCCATGATATACTCACCCTGAAGCCATCCCAGGTATATATGACTTTCTTCTTTCAGACATGTACAGTAGGAGTTATATTAAAACATGTTCTGGCTCTTCCAAGCTTTATAATAGCAGTGAATGGGTGTTGAAATTTTGAAGTCCAATAAAGTGCATCTATCCATCATAAAAAGTACTCCACACAGTTCTGGAGAGTTAATAAAGGCCTTCTGAAGTGAATTGATGTGTTTGTGTAGGAAAAATATCCATATTTAAAACATATTTAAAATGTTGTACATTTGTTCGCGAGAGAGCTGCGTTCCAGCCAGATGAAGGACGAAGGCGTAATGTAAACTCCAGCGAGAATATGCTAGTCTCGCAAGAACCAAGTCTTGTTTACAGCAAAGGAAATCCAGTCTCATTTTGGCTTATATTAAAATCCTCTAGCATTTTTCTTTACAAATTCTCGTTTTGTGTTTCTGATTTGTGACAGGTGTTTTGTTTTGCTCTCTCCTCTGCACTACCGTGTTTGTAACTTCTCACTGGAGCTTATGCTACGGCTACGTCCTATGTCATAAGCTAATAATAATAAAAAAAAATAATAATTTCTTTCACAAATGCTTCGATTCACTTCAGAAGAAATTTATGAACCTCCTGAAGCCGTGTGGAGTACTTTTATGATGGATGGATACACTTTTATTGGACTTCAAAATCTCAACAACCATTTGGAAGTGCCTTGACATTTTTTAATATAACTCTGATTGTCTTTGTCTGAAAGAAGAAAGTTACATACACCTAGGATGGCTTGAAGGTAAATCATGGGATAATTTTCATTTTTGGGTGAACTATCCCTTTAAATGCATTCATTTTATTTTATGTTTATTATACATTTATATACACATAAACTACCAGTCAAATAATTTTGAACTGCAAGATTTTAATGTTTTTAAAGATTTCTTTTCCGCTCACCATGCCTTCATCTATTTGATCCAATATACAGCAAAAGCAGTAATATTGTGAAATATTTGTAATATTTAAAATAATTGCTTTTAATTGGAATATAATTTAAAATGTAGTTTATTCCTGTGATCAAATCTAAATTTTTAGCATCATTACTCCAGTCTTCAGTGTCACATGATCCTTCAGAAATCATTCTAATATGCTAATTTGCTGTTTAAGAAATATTTTCTGTTATTGTTATTAGCAATATTTAAAACAGTTGAGTGCATTTTTTTTTTCAGGATTCTTTGATGAATAGAAAGATCTAAAGATCAGCATTTATCTGAAATAAAATGATTTTGTAACATTATACACTATACCACTCAAAAGCTTGGAGTCAGTACATTTTTTAAATTATTATTATTATTATTATTATTATTGTCATTATTATTATTATTATTATTTTTTAAATAATACTTTTATTTAGCGAGGATGCTTTAAATTAATGAAAGTGATGATAAAGACATTTATAATGTTACAAAAGATTTCTATTTCAGATAAATGCTGTTCTTCTGAACTTTCTATTCATCAAAGTAACCTTAAAAAATTCTACTCCACTGTTTTCAACATAATAATAATAATAATAATAATAATAATAAT
This sequence comes from Labeo catla, assembly GCA_012976165.1. NCBI lineage: Eukaryota > Metazoa > Chordata > Actinopteri > Cypriniformes > Cyprinidae > Labeo > Labeo catla. The sequence goes on from VONZ01000198.1 coordinate 390,669, forward strand.
AAATGTTTTTTTGAGCAGCAAAGGAGAATATTAGAATAATTTCTAAAAGATCATGTGGCTGAAATAATGATGCTAAAAATTCAACTTTGAAATCACAGGAATACATTACATTTTAAAATATATTCAAATAGAAAACAGTTATTTAAAATACTACAAATATTTCAACTACTTTGGATCAAATAAATGCAGGCTTGGTGAGCGGAAGAGACTTCTTTAAAAACCTTAAAAATTGTACTGTTCCAAAACTTTTGACTGGTAGTGTATTATATTCATTTCAAGGACGAAAATAACTACTAAAGCTGTTGACCTTTTATTTATAAATACTATGCCTAAAATCATAACAAATAATTTGAAGAATCTGTAATGCGTGTTTTAATATGTCGGGCATAAAACTACTGCTAGAAACGGGAAATGCATCCCATCTGACTCAAAGCGGTGATAAAATGTATCCACGAGAAGGGAGAAATCAAAAGCAGAGGCAGGGGAAAACCTCATCCCTATGAAATATGTAAATATCTATGGCAGGGTTTCTTGTGCAAAAATACAAATAATTAAGCAATTTATCTTAACAAATTTCAAGGTTGTATGTACAGTATATGAAGAAGAACAGTAAGATTTCCTTTTGCAGCATTCTTAGTTGTACACCTCTGTTAGCATACAATGCCGGTGTAAAATAATGGAGTATGATAGAACAGCTGTCAAAGGCCTTAATTATAGCATTTTCTAAACGGCTAGAGGCAGCTATATATAAAGCTCTCATTTTCAATAATGAGGATAAACTTAGAACGAGTGTACATCATCAGATCTCATTAGCCTCTGACACGCTCTGTCCATCACTCCTCCGAGAATAAAGCAAACTCGTACGCACCTGCCATGTAAATCTCATATTTTATGCTTCGAATGCTGATTTTCTTAAAAGTTTTGTCAAGACTCAAGGACAAACCTGATTATAGGTGTAAAAAGTCACATTAGCAAAATTGGCTGTGTAGTTATAACAGATTTTTTTTTTTTGCTCAATGTTTGCTCTAAACCTATTAAACATCTAATTGATAAACAGAATGCACAGAATCTAAGATTCCGTCTCTTGCTGCCATTGCTGTACAGCACATTATTCTTTATGCTTCCTAAGCGTTTTTCTGTATCAGTTTACAAAAAAACCACAAGCCGTTCCTCCGTGTTGTTTGATTTCAAGAATAAACTTGCATATTCCAGGATTATAGCTACAGTCAAAAAAGATGAGAGACCTAGTCTTGTAACGTGTGCTTGGGTTAAGGTCATAAATATAAGGAAAAAAATATAATTATGAAAACAATTTAAAAAGACTTTTTGTCATAATTTAGACTTTTTATCTCTTATCATTTTATCATTAAACAACAATATGTTTATGTAAATTCATAATTCATAATTATGACTTCTATCTCATAATTTTGACTTTTATGGTTATATATTAGCATTTTCACTCTCTCATGCTGGCAGCTGCATGCTTTTCATGCTAAGTTTACTAACAGATCAATAAGTCTCACATACACTCTAAAAAATGCTGTGTAAAATAAGGAAAAACCTTCTGACTGGGTCTTTTTGACCCAGCGGTTGGGTTAAATGTTTGACCCAACCTTCTGGGTAATTTTATTTAACTCAACTTGTTTAAAAATTACTGTATGGCTGGCTTATGAACCCAAAACAGGTTGTGAATTAAAAATCAGCCACATAATTACTAGAGGCATTAGCAATAATTAAAAGGTGAACATTTATTTATGTAAGCAATTTAGAACATATTAATAAATGTTCATTTCCAACCTATTTTGGGTTCATTCTAATTCTAAGTTAAATGTCCATATTTCAACAAGCGCTGGGTTGTTTTTAACCCAGCATTTTTAGAGTTTAGTAATCTCAAAAAACAGCAACAACAACAAAACTATTTGTGTAGCTCTAATGCAATAAAATGTACTATATTTGATGAGAGAGACCCGTAATATAAAACAGACTGGACTAGTGCTGGATTTTATGTACGGTTAGTGTTTTTCACATTTACTCAGGATGCAAAATTAGACTCTCATTATGCCCAGTAGCTGTTTGTGCTGTAATTACAGTTTTTGCTTTTGTATTTAGAGGGACCTGTTGAAGGCCATTACTAAGAGGGTCTCACCATGAATTACTGCTTTAACACTGCAGCACTACGAGGAACCTGACCGGAAAAAAAAATAACTGAAAGAAAAAGAAAAAAAAAATCACAGATCATATAAAACTGACGAAAAAATGACAGGGCCAAGAAAGGGTCACTTGTGAAATGGAGGGGAAAAAAACCCTTGTGTAGTTCTTTTCTTTTCTCTGTTTTATTCACTCTGCGTGGTATTTCCGTTTTTATAAAGTGTGGCAAAGTCATGATGTCCTTTGATAAACACAGAGCAGAAGCATATGAAATTGTGCGGTAGGAGACTTCTCCCTCCCTGTGCAGTCGGCGTTTGGAGTTTTCCACACCGCATCCCCCCAGCCGAAATGAAGGATAGGTGCGCAGTCAGATGCTGGCGGATGGGGGGGGTGGGATTTATCAGCTTGATTGTGGAGAGTGATGGAGAGGTTGCGCTGTGGCAATCTTTAACTGCACAATTACTCAAGCGGATTTGCCATCACTAACCTTATCTTCAAACAAGCAGCTTTGATCGATCATCTTGCAGATAGAAATGAGAAAAAATAAATATTTCCCTCCGGCGGGTGGAGAAAGCTGCATTTTTAAACTGCTCTGCCACAGGTTAGTGGAGGTGACGGCTCACAGCTGCGGTACGAGATATCGACGCTCACATGAGTGTATACTGTATGTACATAAAAAAAAAAAAAAAACCTGCTTACATAATGTTCTCCTTTGCCCTTTTTCCACCAACTTCTGTCTTGAAAAGCAAATGTCAAATGTAGTTTGCGAGGAATTTACATGGATCACACAAATTGGACATGATATGGAAAAGAGAGCTGCTAAACCAGCATAGGAGGATTTTGGCAGTAGAGCCGGTTTAGCAGGTTGAGAAAGCTGTATGATTTCATTTGACAAATTAGCTCTTTCCCACAACAAGAAACATTCCCAAGCCTTCGCTTCCCTCATGAACCCACTATCGATCTGAAACCTTTTAGGACTGTAATTAGTCCTAGATTAAAACCCACCCCGGTGCAACCTGGGTTAGCGGCCTGCCTGTAGCACGTCATACGACTTTCCCTAGATGTTTACAGTCATCATTACTCATTTGCTTTCATTAGTACTTTAGAATGCGAGTACAGGATTGAAATAAAACAAATGCGCACACACAGCAAAGGCTAATAGAAAGCCGGCACCCTTTCTAAAGCTCCCGCCTAATCCGATACGTTCGCCCACACCAGCCTGGCTCTCTTCTGTTCTTCAGCCGTTGGGAGAGGACTTTGATTTTCATCCAGTTGAATAAAAGGATCAAGGTCAATGTTTCATTGTAATAGTGAATTTCAGCACACCTCGCTAAACAGCCTGGAGGGCATCTGTTGATGGCAGCATGTGTTCGGCTGGGAGAAGTAATTTTGCTAGGCCAATTTATGTTCTGCTTTGCTGTTAGAAATGGCCGGTGGAAGGTGGGATCAGTCTGATCTTGAGATTAATGATTAGACGGGGAAATGGTCCTTCCTGCTCATTCATCAGTTGATCATTATGTTCTCATCTAATCTAATTGGTTGAGCAGAGTTCCAAGAACACAGATATACAATCCAGCATCACTGGGACATTTTAGTATTTGTTTCATTTCACTTGTCTGTGTTTGTGTATTAGTGATTTATATTATTACATTCTATTATGGATTTTTCAGGGACTCTTTCTGCAGGTTCAACCAGTTCATTCAAAGCATTTTATTCAAATGGCATAAATACAAAGAGTAGTTGTTTTTATGAGTGAGTTATTAAATAATTCATTCAAAACACTGATTTAATTAACAAATAAAATGAGAGTTTGGAACCAAATTCTAGTAGGGCTGGGTTTTGACAAAAATTTCACGAATTAAATGGCACTCAATTAAGCTTTTATAATTATAAAATTACAATTACGTAATTATATTTCTACTGGAATTTGTTTTTTGAAATATAAAAACTTGACAGATTTATTCAAACATGAATTAAACATTGAAGAACAGTAAAAATTAGGGCTGCCCCCTAATAGTCCACTGACCGTTAGTTGATACAAAGAGGCTTGGTCGACCAAATCTATGTGGTAATATAGTACATCAGGCAGGACATCCAAACACTTACCTATCATTCATCGATCTTAAATATGACTTTTCATCTGAAAGATGATTGTAGTAGCAGCTATTGTAGTAGTGCGCTATTCAAGTGTCGGACTGGAGTGTGGAAGCTGAACAGCGCACCAACTGCAAGACAGATGGAGGCGCCGGTGCGCACACTTGCACTTAAAATACTCCGTCATTTTTGGTCATACAGATAAAAGTAATACATCTTTAGAATCTGTAAAGACTCTATATTTATTTGTGTGCACTCACAATAACGCCCCATTCACATGAGGCGTCAGTGTTAACGCTTCACGGAGGGCGTGTCTGAAACTTCACATTGATTGGCCGGCGTCTGTACCGGACAGGACTGGCTAACGTCTGCACTAGTATATTTACATAAGGCGATCTGATTGGCTGACGCCTCTGTTGGCGCTTGAAAAGTTGAATTTTTTTTTTTAACTTCTGTCGCAAGCATCTCCAGTGATGCGACGCAAAGGACCCATAAGTCAGTTCGGCAACACTTGACGTCACTCCATTCAAAGTAAATGAGAAGCATTAACACTGGCGCCCAGTGTGAATAGGGCATAACAACGAGATGTTGCGCTTTTGTAAAATAATGAAAGCAAACAGGATGCACTTTCTGCTGCCTCGGTCTCTGTAAACTTGAGCGTGTAACTTCGAAACTCCTTGTATACTTGCCTTACAGACATGGAAAATATAGGCTATCTATAGAGAGTGAAATGTCTACTTTCAAATTAACAAATTCAAAAGGAAAACAAATATTCTCAGATTACATAATCTGTACGAAATGGAGATGACGAGTCAGAGAAATCTATCAAGAAATTATTAAAACATTAATGCAGTCTCCTTGCTGTTTTTCATAACATTCATAACTATTATATCTGCCGGTGTGCTGTGGAAAGCTATTTTTATTTTTTTTTGCTTAAGCTCTTATTAGGCTATGTATGCAATTAAAGGCTCATTGTCATGAACTATATGGTTTATTAATTAACGTGCAACTAATAATGGACTAATGCTTAAAATTAACGACTACTAGTCGACCAGAAAACTCTTTAGTCAAAGACAGCCCTAGTAAAAATTATAATGAATATGTGATATGGTGCATATATTTAGCAAAATGCTCCTCTTTAGAGTTCTAGCTGACTAAAAGTTTATGGTCACCGAATATGTTTTTCTGAGGTAAATGTGACGTTACTTGACATTGTTTACAAGCTGTTATATTGACGTCTTTGCGTGGTTGAAACACTGACTGAGCGACAACATGAGACAAAAATGGATTTCAGTAGGTTGTACTCTTTCTTTTAAGATACGTTTTTATGTTTATTCATGTTTACATCGTAAAACTGGTAAGCACTTCTCTTGAATTGAGGCGCTACAGCGCCAAAACAACATTTATTGTTTGAATATTGTAATAAAATGAAAAGAATTTGAAATCTAAGACTTTGTTTCATATCAAAAGTAACAAAGAACAATGATTTATTGGATGGGAGATTTACTACAATGTTCCGTTCATTAACTGAAAACAGGCTAGACTAATCGATTCTTGGGATTTAAGAATCAATATTATTTCATAAAAATGATACTGGTTAAAATCAAGAAATGAAGAATTTTTTTTTTTTTTTTTTTACCCAGCCCTAAATACTAGCCTAAAACTCTTATTAATTTTACCATATTTTAATATGGAATAAATAGAAAGAGCATTATGTTCTAAATTCAGCGATTTTCATTAAATGATTCATTGAAAGTGATGGTTATTCATTGGCATTCATTTATGAATAAAACAATTACTGTTTTTATGAGTAAATCTTTAAATCATTCTGGTAAATCAGTAAATCAACTGGTTTGTTTAGAACACTGATGAAGTTCAAACACTTTGATTCATTCAGAAACCAATTTAATGATTGTCCTTATGAGCGAGTCATTGAATCATTCATTCAACCAACTGGTTAAAAAGCACTAGTTTATTCATGAACGGAACAAACGACTTTATGAGTCTTTATAAGTGAGTCTTTTAATCATTCACTATACTGATTAATTTGGAATATAGGTTATTATAACAGTTTTTTATATAAAAGCACTATCACATGTATCTGTGACTAAACTCACATGATTCACTGTTTATGTATGCGACATTAACTTTTATGTTGTGCTACATTAAGTTATAACAGCTCAAGGGCCTGTCCTAGTAGCACAGGTCCAATCAACAGTCTAGTTTCTTCAAAGGCAACGAAAAACCTTCACATTCTAAGCAAGAGAACAGAAAAACAGAAAACAGTGTCACCATGAAACTCTTTCTCTGCCTCTCTTTTTCTCCACAGGTCTCTCAGCAACTCTCTTTCTGCTTCACTCATTACATCCCATTTACTCCTGTCTTTCTCTTCTCTCTGCCTCTGCCTCTATTATTTCTCATTTTCCTTGTCTTAATATTTGCCTCCACTGAGAACAGATGGTTTTTTGTTCCAGATGAAAAGACAGGAGAGACTCATTCCTCGTTTTTCTACCGGCTTGATGCGAAGATCCGACAGAGAAAATGTAGGGAATGAATAACAGTGAAGAATAAGGGAGAATAGGAAAATTCGAATGAAAGATTTGAGTTTCACCTATATCTTTTGGAAGATATCATGGTTATGCCTGAGGTAGTGGCCATCATATTAAGTCCTGAAATACACACTGCTTGGCCAAAAGTATGTGGGCACTTTTTAAACGAACAGGTTTGGCTAGCTCAGCTACACTAATACTAACAGATGCTTAAAATTAAGCATTCAGCCATGTGATTTTCTTAGCTAAAACATTGAAATTAGAATCTATTTGAATTAAATACTGACATTTCCATTCATCAAATAATCATGGTTTCCACAAAAATATGTTGTGCAACTGTTGTCAACGTTAAATGCATATCAGATTGATTTCTAATGGATCATGTGAATTCTCACGTTTCTTTATTTAAGGTATTAAATTATTTAAGGTTTTTCCAAATTAAGTCAGTGTCTGGAAGTGTCTTGAAAAAAAGTATTTTTCCAAAAAAAATTGTATGTATGCAAATTGTATAATATCCAAGGTACACATTTCTAGTAATTGTGCAGTTAATTCTCATGCTGTATTTTTTTTTAATGTTTTGGAATATTTGTGCTCTCCCCGAATTTGTCACTACTGAAACACAGTAATAATAATTTAATTAGAATTTAATGACCTGTTAAGATTTTGTTTACATCTAGATGGTAAATATATATATATTTTTGCTATTTTATTAAAAAAATGTTCAGAAGTAAATCCATAACAATTATATTTTTAACAATATTTCAAGTGTAATTTCTGAGATTCGTTGTATTTTGAATCCAATTTTTCTTTGTAAAAGGCAAAAAGTTGATCATACTGATTTAAGTTAAGGATTCCTTAGTTTAAATATACATTGAACCAAAAACTGTCACAACATCTTAGTTGATAATTTAGTATACTTTATTTTTGACAAAACATCCCACGTTTTGGTAGTGACAGTAATGCTTTGGTAGCAACTACATCACATTACAAAATTTTAACTCACATTCAAAAGCACTACTAAAAAACACTACATAACACTACATAAAACAACAAAAAAAAATTGCATAACTGCATAAACTTGCATACATTTAGTTTATTTCCCCCAAATATGAGGATTATATGTTCCCTTTTTTTAGTACCGAAACAATAATGACATGTTTCGGAAGTGACTGTTTTGGTATTGACAATTCTATGGGATAACAATCAAAAAACAAAGAAGTCACTACCATAACTCCACCAAATGTTTCGGTAGTGACAGTTTTTGATACTTTTGAAGCTAGCTCAAAGATGCTAATCAGCACATGGTTAGCTAGCACAGTTCTGAACAGTGGTATACATACAAAAACAAAATGTTATGGAGTAACTCCCAAAAAAGTGTGCTTAAATGCAGAAAAAAGGTGTTCAGTAGTGACGCTCCTTAAAGTTACACACAGATTTTCAGACATTTGAACACATTTACCTCAAAATAATGAGACTACTCACACCTTGTAGCTATGGAAGAGGGGGACGCAGGAATATTTCCTGATTATACATTAATGGGTTTTAGATCAAATCAGCCTCGGCCAATAGACTAAAACATGCACTTGGTAATGACAAGAAAAATGCAGGACACTTTTTTTAACATAAAGTTTCATAATTTACAAAGAAAATAGAAAAAGAACGATATATATATATATATATATATGACGAGTTCAGATGCAAAACCAGCTAAAAACCATCTCGGTCAGAAATGAGATAATGATACTGAGTGAATGCTCTTGACACATATTATACATTCATCAAATACTTTTTCTTACATAGAAACATCTGAGCCTGATAAAAAAATTTTATATTTTTTAAAGAAAGACGTCAATGGATTTAGCTGGTTTTGCTATATATATAACTATATATATATATATATATATAAACTTCACTTTTTAAAATAATCAAAAAGATACTTTTATTAACAAAGGTTCGGGTTTCAGCCACCTCCAAATTGAAAGTACCCACTGAATATATATATATATATATGCTCCGGTTCGGGTGCTCCGATTGATCGGCTACCGGCTACATAATCGCTTGGGGATGTTTGATCGGCGGTCTCTAAAAAGGCCGATCTCATAAACCGATCTAAAGCTTATGATGACGCGCCTGCCGTGAGAGGTTTGGTACGACATGCAACGGCACCGTCTCAGTCTCTTTTCGGCGCGGGTAAAACAATTATAATGCTGAACGTGAGGTACAATTCATATTTCTTCATTAAATAACTTATAAAGTAATTTGAAAACCTTGTGTGAGACGTAATTTCACAAACAGCGCGAGTGAATGACCGCGCGCCCTCTATTTCACACGAAAGTGCGCAAATGGCTTCCAATCACCACATCGCGTCTGACTATAAGCAAGCTGCACATTTGACACAGGAAATGTTACTTGCACAATAGAATCAGTGTCGCATCATCGCTAAAGTTTGTAAACTGCAGTTCTTTGTAATTCTTTCCAGTGTTTAACCATTCAGCGCTCGCGCGCTCTCCTGGAGACTGGGCGCTCATGCACACTTGAAGCGTAAACACATAACGCCACGTTCACATACCTCCGTTTGCGTATGTTTTTTTCCGCGCTCATGCTAACGGATTAAAGCGTTCAAGCTGCACACGGTTGCGGTCTGGCAGTGCGTTCCAGGAGCGGTGTATCTGCAGCAGTGTAGAGATCGTTTACGCATGGAGTCTGTGCTGCACCCACAGAATTAAAGTGACAGCGCATTGTTCGCGGTAAATATGAACAAGGATTGACACGAAAATGTCATAATTACACCATAAATGCATATCATTAAAGTCTACATAAAAAGTCTACACTAAAGTCTATAGATCGTGGAGGTAGGAAAACAAAGTTGTTTATTAACAACAGGATTGCTTGTAATAAAGATTTAAATAAAAAAAGGCAGTAGAACTGACTGTTTCTGTCAATGGTAAGTTTTTAATTTAGAATGTTTGTGATAACGTAAGAAAAGTAGTTTAAATGTTTTGCCACTTGCTTGAGAAACTTAATACATAAATCTAGAAGAAAACGCAAAAGTAAAATGTATTGAATAATGTGTTGCTTATATTTATTGTGTTTAAACACATCTATGAAAGATTACTGTACTGTGTAAAAAAAGAATCACAATGCTGAAAAAGTATCTTCAGTAACAATGTTAGGATTTGAAATCAAAATAATGGATAAATGTGTTTGTGGAAATCAGGCTTGTGCTGTGCGTAAGCTATTGTGCAGTAATTGCACAATTCTAAAAACAAAAATGCATGAACACTTGAACACTGCATGATCAAACATTTAGGTGAGATAAATATATATTTAAAAAAAAGTCTAAATAATGTTCCCCTCCACCCCTCAAATAAAAAAACTCTCCTCTCTCCCAAAAAATAAAAAATAAAAAATCAGACCCTGAATAAGTGTCTAAAAATCCTGATTGGAGTATCTTTATAAATAATTCTACATGATTAATAGAAGGCTTTAAAAAGATCGGTATCGGTGATCGGATCGGCAGATACAGCTTCCCCTGATCGGCGATCGGTGATCGGCCTCAAAAAACCCTGATCAGAGCACCTGTAATATATATATATTAAGATAAGTAAGAAGTGAACATTTTTATTATATAAATGATTGGAGTTTTCACTTTTTGAAATGATTTTAAATACTTATATGTAGCTTTTTGTCAAAAATAGAGTAAAGAAACATGGACGTAAGATATTTTTCCCAATTTTCATAATTTAGAGAAAGTCATAATCTCTCCATCAAATACAAGCATTGCATAATTGAATGCTGAAGTTTACCCTCTTGAACTGAGTACTGTTGAACTGGGGAAAAAAAAATAAATAATCCAAGCTGTCTGCTAAAATGTACTGTTTATTAAAGCATATCTTTTTAAAAGAATAACAGAGACAAAAAATGACCTCCCAAAGGTCATTTAGTAATTTGCACCCTGCTTGCTCTCTCCCAAAACAATAATGTTAAGAATTATTTAGTAATTTGAATACTGCATGTGTTTTCTTCTCCTAAAACTTTTTATCAGCCTATTTAATGAACCATCGAGGGCACCTCAAAATGATTCCCGTCTCTGCAGCGAGGACTCCAATTTTTATGTTCTTCCATGAGCAAATATCACGGCGGATGTTTAAATTAACGAGCACAAGTAAAGGGAGGGACCGTCAGAGTCAGAAACTCTTAGACGTGAGTGCCATCAGCACAACAGCATCAAGCAAGCAAGCCATTTGTTTTTCGTGCCTGTGAGAAACAGAGAAGTCAAAGTGATAAGGAGTTGTCTTTTTTCCCAACCTCTAGCCTTGGAATTGAATTAGCATTTCCATGGCAACCACAGCAGTCTCTCTCTCCTCCCCACTCCCTCATGCTCCCATCCTTTCTCTCTCCAGCTTAAATTCCTTGAATTTTCCTCTCTCCTGTTTGTTTAGACGCTCTTTTTGTTCTACAAAGTCAGTTTTGATGGTTTAGCATTCTAAGAGGACGAGCGGTGGCTGAGAAAGAGAATGAGGTTGAACGGCGATTGCTGGTACGGAATCAGGCTGCCATTTGTCACCGCTGAGAGCAGAGGGTGACATTCTTTATGATGTGGAAAAAGACACATTCCCCGTGACCACAATGTCTCCCGCGCTGCCCTGAGGTCCTGTCATACAGTCCTGGACGTTTCATCATCGATAAAAGCAGAAGGCAAAAACAACATCTGCTTCCCTATACCGCAAAATTATTTATTATATCATGTTTTGTCATAAAAATGACAAATGTAAATCCGCATGCCGAGAATAAGCCGTGGCTGCTGCACAATAGCCAGATGTATGTGGCAATCTGCTCTGATGTCTATTTTCTCGGCTGGGATCCTTTTAGCGTTGCTGTTGAGTTAAATTATTTCTAAAAGAAAAAAGGTCTCACTCTCTCCCTTCCATCTCGCTCTTTCAGACAAGCATGTAAATCGGCTCTAGCTGCGAGTTTCATCAGAATATCGTGAGGGAACGATCTGCTCTTCATTTTAGCAATAATGTAAGCGCCTTTCAGAGCTGCCCAAACCGCCCCAGCTGACGCGGAGAAGCCTGGACAGATTATGCTGGCTGAAATTCTGCCTGACGGCGTCAGAACGAGCAACGCTGACAGTTTTTCCATTCTTGATTACAACCCATCACCGAAGCTACTGTAGTCTCATTCCTTGTCAGTTTAACATAATGCACGAGGCTGCGCGCATAAATCCACGTAAATGTGTCCAGGCTTTGTTTTGCTGTCTGCTTTGATTGTGTTGTTGTTCTGCTGTTTGTCATGGTAGAGATTCCATTTTGGTAACAGTGGGACACCCATTTCCTCATCAATAATTCAGTCTTTTCCCATTAAAATCACGTCATCTCTTGTTTTTCTCAGTGAAACTTATGTAGTTTGCCACTAGAAAGCCGGTTTAGGTCGGGAGAAAGCGTGCGTTTTATGTTCCTAAATGCTTAAATTGTACTACGATAATGATTCTTGCTTCGCCGTCCAAGAAATACCCTCGCAGTTAACACAGATGTGTAATTTTTGCCTTAAGTGTTTTTCTTTCTATTCTCGATTGGCTGCACGCTGGCTTAGCTGACATGGACATCTTTAGGGAGCTCGGGGGAGGAAGGCAACCAGGGCCGAATAATGAAGAGAAAACATTAGAAACTCCAGAGACTTGTGTGTTTATTATTTTATATTATGTATAGATATCTGTGTTTTTGTTCTTGAGTCGTACTGTTCTGCTACGAACGTAAATCGGAGCGCTGTGGTCTCTTTTTCATCCTAATTGCTACTTAATTAAATACTAGCACTCGTATGCCCGGGAGCCCTTAGCGGAAGCCTAGCTCGTACAAACGGCTCTCCAAGCATGGGCACTGGGACCGTGCCAGTCGCCAAATTGGATCACAGGCTCTTTTTAAATTGGAATCGGTGTTGAAGTATCAGAGAGATTGGATTGCTGACAGTGAGCAGAATTAAGGCATTAAACGTAGCATCTGTCCAGGTTCAAGATGGGGCATGGTGGAAGTTGAGAGGATTGTCCCCGAAGTAGGAAGAGTGAGAAAGGGCTAAGTGGCGTGCTTCTTTCTCTCTGTTGTGTTCATGCATGTCCTCCTCAGCAAGTTCTCTGCAAATGTCAGGGTACCTGGCTCAGACCACCAGAGCAATACTAAACATGTCTGCAGGTTTGAAGAATTAAGAGACCGATTCACTTCATTCATGCTACGTGAGCAGAACGGAATTGGCGTGCAAATCTAGAAACCATTCTTACGTAAATTGTCTCATTCAATTCAGTGTGCCGATTTACAAAAGAATGCTTTCACAAATGATTTACATACAAATTTGTTCTGCTTGTGTTTTATGAATGAAGCCCAAGTCAAGACTTTAATTCCTTGCATTATATAACAGCTGGTCACAATTACTATCATTATAACCTAGATTAGCGGCTTTCAAAGTTTTCAGCTATTTATTATGAAGAAAACATTTTTTGTTTCTTAAACTAAATTATTGGCATTTATATCGGCACTGTATTAAGCAGTAATACAGTTTGACTGATTGATATATATATATATATATATATATATATATAGATAGATACACATAGATATATGTGACCCTGGACCACAAAATCAGCCATTAGGGTAAATTTTATGAAATTGAGCTTTATACTGAATAAATACTGTAAGCTTTCCATAGATGTATGGTTTGTTATGATAGGATAATACTTGGCTGAGATACAACTATTTGAAAAGCTGGGATCTGAGGAAAAAAAAAAAATCTAAATATTGAGAAAATTGCCTTTAAAGTTGTCCAAATGAAGTTCTTAGCAATGCATATTGTTAATTCGAAATTAAGTTTTGATATATTTATTGTAGGAGATTTACAAAATATCTTTGTGGAACATGATCTTTACTTAATATTCAAATGATTTTTGGCATAAAAGAAAAATCTATAATTTTGACCCATACAATGTATTGTTGGCTATTGCTACAAATATACCCGTTACAGTACGACTGGTTTTGTGGTCGTGGCATGGCTACAAGTGTGATATTGCGTTTATACAACAGTTTGACGGCACAAGTGTGTAAATACATAAGAAAGAATAACAGAGCAACAGAATCAACTTGAACAACAAAAACCCTCTTTTGTGCAAACTACTTCCTTCCACCACAAATTCAAATCTCAAGTTGACAGTTTAAAGCAGGGGTGTCAAACTCCGGTCCTGGAGGGCCGCAGCCCTGGAGAGTTTAGATGCAACCCTAATTAAACACACCTGATCCAACTAATCAGTTCCTTCAGGCTTAATTGAAAACTGCATAGTATGTGTGTTGGAGCAAGGTTAGAACAAAACTCTGCAGGGCTGCGGCCTTCCAGGAACTGAGTTTGACACCCCTGGTTTAAAGGGTTTATTGGATGCCCATTTTCAAGTTGATATGATTCCATAGGGTCTTAATGAAAAGTGCATGCCTTGGTTGACATTTCTCAATGGTAGTGTAAAAAACACTATTTTTACCTTGTCAAAATCAGCTCTTTTCCTAGCAACCCATTTTATTGCATGTTTCTTTAAATGCTAATGAGCTCTGCTCACCCCGCCCCTCTCTTCTTTTGGGTGATGAGCCATGCTCTGAGAGATTGTTAACTTCAGCCACGAAACTTGCTAACTAGCACATTATTAGGAAAGGCGATTTGCAAAGATGCATAAAAACCCCTTATACTCACTTCTGCTGTAGGTGAAGCTGGATCACAAAAGATTGTTTATGTCCAAACAACATGTAAAAGTGAGTTTTGCATCCGATGACCCCTTTAACAGCTGAGCCCAAGCCTCTTACTAATTCAAAAATATTAAACATAATAATAATGTAATGTTAAATTTACCCAAAATGAATAACATATAATGTTTAACCACTATAGAGACATCAGAGCCAGTGGCAAATTCCCAGAAGATCTGGCCGAGGTGAGGCAGCTCTCGGTGGGTTCACGAGCACTGAATGGTGGCTGACACCCTGGAGTCAAAGCAAATTTTTAAATAGATGTTATCTTCATTAACAAACTGCATATCTAAAGTCTAAACAAGTACTCGCCTAAAAAACTCTTAAAACTACACTGTAAAAAAAAAACACAATTTGTTGAGTCAGCTTAAAATAATTTGTTACCCTGCTGCCTTAACATTTTAAGTTCAGTCAACTAAAATAAGTTTATTCAACTTGAAATGTTAAGTTGTACTAAGTAACAACTTAGATATTTGTGTTTGCTAAACTTAACAGATGGGTAAGTAACCCAGCTGCCTTAAAATTTTAAGTTGATTCAACTCAAATATTTAAGCTGTCACTTAGTATAACTTAACATTTCAAGTTGAATAAACTTTTTTTGAGTTGACTGAACTTAAAATTTTGAGGCAGCCAGGTTACAAATTATTTTAAGTTGACTCAACAAATTGTTTTTTACAGTGTACATTCCATGACACAAAAACGGTATTATTTATAAAGTAATCTGGATTTGGGTGTCCACCATGACACTCGCTGTGAAAAATTCGACAAGCAGAGTGATACAATCAGTGAAACATTTGGAGTTCTGATATCGCTAGAATATCACACACCTCTCAGCCAATCAGATTCGAGGACCAGAAAGAACTGTTGTATAAAGATACACAGCTTATTATACAAAATTAACCGTAATATTACAACCTACGCCAAATACATTGTCTTATTACATCATACTGCCTGTGTTTCGTTATTCTTTCTTCTCTACATCCAAATATAATGATAAAAATAGCCTTAGATAATAATGCAATCAACAGCACATAACAGCAGTGTAGGAATCCGCTGGAATCCATCAATATGACTCAGAGTCTAAAACCAGCCAGATACATCCCACACTCACAAAAACTGATTATTTCTGTCTTACATAATCATTAAGAACATCTTTCATGTGCACTTGATAGGTTAAGATATGTTGTGGGGTAAGAACCTGTCCCTGATCAGCTCCGGTGGTAGATTAAAGGAGCTTTAGGGGGATGATATGGTGGTTGTGAGGAGTAATATGGGATAGAGATTAAACAATGCGAACCTTTATCTTCTATTATACCATGTAGGACTTTTATAGTGCCTGGAAGGCCATCCATGGCCTTTTCTGAAGGTAATAGAAGCGTTAAGCTTCTAACATCCAATTTTATCAAATATCATCCAGTCATGTCCTATAAAAGTAGGTTTAAAATGTAAAATGTAGATGTCTTAAAAATTAAATTAAAGGGATAATTCACCCATAAATTAAAATTCTGTCTTCATTTACTCATTCTCATGTAGTTCCAAAACTGTAAGACTTTCTTTTTTCTGTGCAACGGGTTTTGAAATCATATTCTGTGAAAGAAGAAAGAACCTCTGGTTTGGCTTCTGGAGCATTTTTCTCCAACGACGGCCTGACCAGTTACGTCTAATAGGGCCAATTTTGATGTCACGTTAACTCAGTATGGTTAAGGGACTGTTTTTGTTCGAAGGGACCATTTTGTCCCACTTTAGAGTGGCCTACTTTTTGTTAAGAGAGACTTCACTCTGACTTGTTAGTCTTTTTGCTGTTCAGCTGATATTGAGTGTTTGAACAAGGTTGTACACGAAGGCGGCTTGTGCAAATATTCAGCTGTTCAGAGAGCTACTATCTGTGAACGATGAAGTTTTCTGTTTGTTTATAGCGATAAAACTTGTTTAGTTGTTGAAATCCAAGTATCCAAATAGAGGCCTGTTTTTTATTCTGACAGCATCACTCACACATTGCATCTCTTGTTCACTCTTCACATGGATTTAGCAGTTTGAGACAGTGCTGGGGGTGTGTGTGTGTGTGTATGATTACAGTCTACGGTGTCGCTAGTGGTTTCAGAGTCTTTTTCTGAGGCTCAGATTAGTTGTCAGTCTGGAGCTGGATAACCCTTTCCATCCTCCACTGGGAGTTAGCCCTGTCTGCGGCGTCCTTAGTCACTTCGTGATCACAAGCTGCGATCGAATAGCTCACGGGAGACAGAAAAGATCGTTAAAACTAGGACTGTAAAAGAAATGTGTAGAAAAAGACCAGTGAGAGTAGAGGATTCTGGATTGAGTTCTCCTTCATAATGGAAAGAATTGTCTAGGTGTTTTCTGTAGTTAATTACCTATGGCTTAGAAAATTAATGAGTAGCAATCAATGCCAATAGGAAGCAGTCTCTGCTCACTGTACCTGAATCAGTGCCCTGAACGCTTTGCGGTTTGTAAAAATGAAGACAAAGCAATCTAACGCATCGATCCGACTACAGGAGATGTGCCAACCCTACCTTTAACAACTTGAAAGTGGTGGAACGGAAGGAAAAATACAGTTTCGGTGTAGACAGTGTTTTCCACACACAGGTGTTTCTTGGAATAAACGCTGAATTGAGATGTTAAAGCTGAAGTATTGATGCATCTTTGACATTCTGGTGGAATAAGGGTAAAAGATCTGTAGCATGAACTGGAGTGCAAATCAATGCTGGAACAGGTGCAGTTAGTCAGAATGTCATAGATTATTGTGCTATAGTGAATTTTAAATGCAACTTCAAGTAAATAATAAATAAAAAGTTGCACAAAGGAAGCCTGTTTTAGCCTCAGAGTTATATATTATATGTATAGGTCAAAGACATTAAGATGTCCACATCAAAATAAATTTACAAAAGTGATTTTATGTCCATAGAAAGCACATTAAATGTAAGTAAAGTGTCTACTTTAATGTTTCATATAAGTTTTTGGTTGAAATAATGTTACAATGTCATTTAGTCTAACAAAATGTATGTAAAAATTCAAACAACATGCTTATTCTGACTTGTACATATTACATATTAATATATATAAGGGAGCATATGACATTTTATTATGTTTTAAATGAGTAAAATATTCTTACTGACAAATGGGCAAAAGCTAGGGTAGTGGCAAATTAAAAAATGTAGAATTACAACTAATTAGTATTTGGGGTGAAAGTTTTTTTTTTGTTGGAAAAACAACAACAATTTAAAAGCAGACCCATGTCACATATTCACATATTAATGAATTGATTTTTTTATGCTTATATTACAACATTATTACATATTTATTACAACATATAAATACACAGTGCGACTTTATATCTCAGCATTTACTTTATATCTCAGCATTTACATTTACTTCATTTTTACTTAATTTTACTACATATTTTAATATAGTTTCCACTTTATATCTCACAATGTGTAGATCTCTTTAAATCTATATGTATCTCAAGAATATTGATTGATTGATTGATTTTGATCAATAAAACTGCATCTGAATACAAGGTGTAAACAGGGGCTATTTCACATTATATATCTTTTGTTTTATATTTATATTTTCTTTATATGTCACTTTATTTTCTAGATTTCTGACTTTATAAATCATTGGCTTTTATATTATGACTATCAAATATTAAAATATTATCTGAAGAATATTTTATTGTTTTATATTAATAAATTATATAACATTACACACATGTATAAGTTATAACATTAGTATTATTATACAAAATATTTATTATTTCGTTTTATAAAATATTTTCTAATACACTTTAAAAAATGCTGGGTTAAAAACAAATATATAGACAAACCCTGCGATTGGGTTGTTTTGACCCAGCAGTTTGGTTAAATGTTTAACCTAACCTTCTGGGTAGTTAACTCAGCTATTGTTTAAAAATTAGTATATGGCTTGATTTAAATGAACCCAAAATAGGTTATAAATTAAAAATCAGACACAACATTTCTAGGGGCATCAGTCATAATCAAAAGGCGAACTTTTAATAATAAGCCATTTAAAACAAGGTTTAAAAAACAAAGTGTATTATCACATTTTTTATTAAACTTATTAGAAAATGTTCATTTATTAAATATATGAATACATGTTAATTTCCAAACTGTTTTGGCCTCATTTTAAGCAAGAAATACAGTATTTTTAAGCAATAGTTAAATTAAATAAAACTACCCAGAAGACTGGGTTAAACATTTGTCCATATTTCACCCAGTGCTGGGTTGTTTTTAACCCAGCATTTACACCAGATGGAAATGGTGCATCTTGACTGACTGGTTATGATTGTAAAAATACATATTAATACGAGGAGGAGAATTTCCCTTTATATTTCAAAATTATGTATTTTGTCAAATTGTATATCACAGTTATGACTTTATATTTTACAGTTGACTTTATATCTGTCTATTTTTTTTTTTTTTTTTTTGACATTATATACCCTTGTTCAATGTAACTTTTTAAAAGTAATGCATTACATTATGTTACTCCCTAAAAAGTAACTAATTGTGTTACTTAGTTTTTAAAGTTCTATTTTTGGAAAATAAAAAAAAAAGTAAAGAAAGATACACAAATATTAAAAGTCAGTCAATAAATGGGGAAAAAAGATCAGATATTTTCTTGTAAATTAAAAAGTAATGTGTTACTTTACTAGATACTTGAAAAAGTCATCTAATTAGGTAACTGGTGTTACTTGTAATATGTTACAAGTAATATGTTACAGTGTTGTCCCCCAACACTGCCCTTGTTGCTTGAAACTCCTTTGAAAATCAAAGCCTCTTGGAATGAAAAAGCATGATGAACACTGCCTGTCAATTTTGTTGTCCTCGTGCCATTGTCCTTGCTTTTCAAATCCCAATTTTTCACATTGTGCTTGCATTTACTCTCAACCTCAGTGGCTAGCGATGCCATTGCCTTCCCGAGGGGCATTTTTCCCTGCATGCATGAGCATGTGTTGAAGCGTGTGTGTTTGTGCGTGTTCACGTGCTTGAGTGTCTGTGCAAAGGAAGAGATTTGTGTATTACTTTGCTTAACACATGGCCTTGAGTACACTTTCTACTGTGTGTACGATTCCCAAAAGCATTTGGTATTATAGAGTCATAAGATCATCTCATTCTTTCCAAGTATCTATATTCTAAAGTATATATAAACTCTATCAAAACTACATTACAGGGCACATCAAATGCACATTTGGCACAAGTTGGTATGATTGTTATGGTCTTCATGAAATGTCTGCAACATACTTTGGTTAGAATTACTCCATGGTCACCTTTTTACCTTGTGAAAGGTCTAACTATAACACTATTGCCTGATTTTCCTCTATTTCATCGTCAAAAATAGTTTGAAACAAGTCACAATTGAGCCACTGCACATCTCCATTCAAACAAAATGGTGTTTTGTTTATGAATGAACGTGCGTTTTTAAACTAATCTAGTGAGTCAGTTATTCAATTTACCATTTATAAAGACAGTCATTTGCCTTATTCCTGAATGAATCAGCTATGCGAACGAATCAAATGAATGAATGATTCAGTGATAAAATCAGTGACTTGCCACCACCTACTGGCAGTTTTAGTTTCATTTTTAAAGTATCTTTTCAGTTATTTAAATCATTTAATGTTTCTATATTCAAAATTTTATATTTAAAACATTAATCTAAACATGAATTTATGAATTGCATGCATGCCACCTCTGAGCCTCATAAAATACACCTACAAGCCACTTTTGTGTTTTTCTGTGCCACCTCTGATTTCATTTTATTGGTAACGTATTCTTATTCTACTTGTTCTTATTCTGTTTTAATTAGAATTTAAAAAAAAAGCTTATAAAATGTGTATATTTAAAAAAATTGACATACAAAAATGACATTTTTAATAAAGTTAGAAAAATGCCATTACAAAGGTAAAAACAAAATCCCCCTGTAAATCACTTTAAGGAGTCAGATATCACCTCATAATGGGAAGGCTAATTTTTTATCTTTTTTTTTTTGGATTATTGATTAGAAGGTGCTCCTAAAATTTTGACAGTGCTCCTAAAAAGAAAAGTAAGCGTAGAGTCATGCTTGTCAAAAACAGTGGTGCATGTCTCTTTAAATGCTAATGAGCTACTGCTCACCCCACCCCACTTCTGTTTTTTGTTTGTTTGTTTGTTTATTCAGTGGCGTGTTTCCATTAAAAACTAAACTAATCCACTGTGTCCTCAATGACTCTGATTTCGGGACAAAATGAAGACCCCTATGTTCACTTTTACATCCAACTACAAAACACCTGCATTACTTACGAGACATTGTCACTACAGCTGCTTGAGTGTGTAGAAAATGGCAGGCTGAAGTTGAACATATGATAATACAGGACAGTCCGTCAGCAGTCATGGGCGGGACTTGAGCAGTATGACATCATACTGCTCAGAAAATCAAAACGGCTTGATAATTGAGGATTAAAAAAAACAGTGAATGGATTTTTATCATTGTAGGGTGGTTGTGACCATACACTGCTAAGACACATTTATATGCAAACATCATGTAAAAGTGAATTTCGCATCCGATGACCCCTTTAAAGGTTTCCTAGACTTCTGTAAGCATAGCACCTGCCAATCAGAATGGAACCACTGATTTGTGGGTGATCTGTAGGCTGTGGTTCAGGCTAGAAGAGCCTGAACAAAAGAAAACAGCATACAAAAACAGTAAAACTGCCAAATGTTCGTAAGAGAAGAGGATCATGTGACATTAAGAGGTTATAAAGGGAAAAACAGAAAGCTGCTAGAACAGTAGAGAATAGCTGATGACAGTAGAAAGCCGATAGGTCAAGGTTCTACATATTTGGTAGGATGTTTGAGTTTTTATTTAGCCCACCATAACCCATTGACCTCCTTGGAAATCTTGGACGATGTCTCAGACTGTCTCTCTTTCCTTCGATCCAAACACTCAGGATTCTCTTTCTTTTGGTCCGACACACACACTCAACCCTCAACAGAGTCACATCTGCACACATGCTCCTTGTGTGTCTCAAGAACACTCCGATGTGTTGGAGGAGTGGGCTGAATGCTCAGCGGCATTGAGGTGCAGAATGAGCTGGAACTCATTCTCCTCCAGAGAACATCGCATTCTGAGAAATAGAGAGAGAGCAATAGAGAGAGCCAAAACAGAAAATGAGAGCACCGCTGTCCTCACAACAACCAGGCCTCACAGTTACCCTGTTCCGTGATCATAGTAACGTCTACAGTGGAGGTAATGGAAACATGGTTTGATAGTACATGATCACAGCTCTGCTGTGCTTATTAGAGAGTAAACAGGACAACGGTTGCTTTCTCCAGAAGATGAAACAGAGTTTTGATAGTTGCTTTCAGCTTGAAACGATGAGAGGGACACATCGTTCCCAACCGTTTTCTTTTCTTTCATTCCTCAGCGGCCGACCATCTGTCGTGGACACACCACGGTGCAGTTGCTCTTTTTCGACTCCCTATCAGCATTTCTTTCTTCACCTTTCTCCTCTCCTTGTCTGAATCCTTCTCTTTTTTCTGTCACATCCTCCTTTCAAGCGTTCTGCTTTCTGTATTTGTCCTTCACACACATGCACGCACACATACTCTTGGTTTTCCACACACACATTCACATCTTTCCAACTGAGTCTGGCTGCGGAGCTGCACTCTCAGCTCACATGCACCTTTGTTATGTCAAATAAGCTCTCGGCCAGGAAACGGGGAAAATACGGAGTGATTATTTGCACTGGGTGTAAATAGCACCAGCCACACAGCATGGCTATTTGCACCCCGGTAGCCCGGTGGAAGCAGACAAAACTATGAAAAATGCTATTTAGATTTCCGAGAAGTGGCCTGGAGGGTGCAGCATGGATTGGTGTTTTTATGCAGATGACCTGTGGTTCAAATACAGCTTGTGACATTTTCCAAACAGAGACTCATTTTCTGTCTACTCTCCTCAAAAAACCAAATAGCTCACCAAATAACACTTTGCTAGCATACTATTATGAGAGTAAATATTAATATAACCTACTATAATATTCTGTATCGCACAATATAGTATCACATATACAATAGTGCTATACACCCGATGTCACGATTACATCACGGTGCTAGCTGGAGGCAACACAAAGGGAAAACTGGAGGTGGCCAATTCAAACCAGCACAGATTTGGCTACATAAGGAGCTTAAAATATCATCTTGTTGTGATTTTGGGTGCCAGAAATTACGTAGTACAGGCTCTAATTTAAAATTTTAGCGCATACCTGCTGCCACTGCCAGACAAAAAAACGATGACAGCTGTGGTTAAATGCAATGAAATGAGCAGACTGGACAAAAACGATCATCAAAAATGCATTGTCTTTTCTTGTCACGGAGTATGGTTTGTGTTACACGTCTATAGAATTCTTATGCAATAATAATACCTGTATTATTATTGCATGTCGCCGCCTTGGAATTATAAGGTTCTATCTGACATTTTTAACAAAATGAAGCTATTCACATATTCTTATTCTGCGACAACTTATTTACATTATGTGTTTCTTCTGTAAACTGTGTATGTTTTGGGCCTTTTTTTTTTAGAAAACAAAAATGGTTCTATCTACAGAAGTCTAAGGAATACAAAAACTTTGAAGCTCAATATCTCAAAACTGTTCAGAATGCAGATACGACCTTATAATTCCAAGGCGGCGATGTGTGTAAAACAACAAACTGAGGATTTATGTGCTTAATCATCTGTAATTGTATATACTTTGTTGTGATTGTGTCTGGAATTTTTAAGAACTTGGGAAGAGAGAGTAATCAAATACAGAAAGTTTGAAATTAGCAGTTTCTGGAATTTACTTTAAATGTACTACATAATTTACAGAAGATATATACTTTCATATATATATATATATATATATATAAGATATATAGTTCACTCTCATGTAGTTTTAAATATATATACATTTTCATTAGATTTCTCTTTACTATACACGTTTCTCTATAGATATGAATTACTGAAACGGAGGTAATCCTGTCAGATCATCTATCCTTTGAGTGGGTCAGCCAGTTTGGTTTTGTCCGTTGAAGTTAACATTTTTAAATAACTATTGCGGTCCTGGACAGTAAGTGGCCTTGCAGTACATATGCAGGTAAAATTGGACTTTTCTCCAGTTATTGTTATGAAACAAGCTAACAAAACTTAATAGCTAGCAGCAGAGAAGCGGTCAGTGGAATCTTTCTGCCTCCACCTAAGCTCCGCCCACAGAAAAACGTTACGTTTACTAACAGAAAAAGGGTGCTATTCATACACTATGAAGATATTGCTTTTATACAACATCAGTGTAATAAACAATAAGTTAATATTGAGAAGAAACCTACATTTTAGACATTATATTTCCAGTTTCTTTGTCTGTTTTTGCCCTGTTGCATATCTGAGCCACACACAATTGGACTTTTGTTAATGAACAAATCAATGAATGACTCTGAGTGAATTATTCAGTGACTTACTAAAGACTCACCTGTGAATGACTCAAAGAGTGACGACTTATTTTTGCTTTTAATAAGGTCTTCATGATATCAAAATGTTTGATACCATAGACATTTCATAATTCTTTTTACACGGTTTTAAAAAATACCAGCCTAAATTTAAAAAAAAAACAAAGGTGACCGAAGACAAGTAAACAGTCAGCGATTACAAAAAGAAAAAGAAGCTAATTACCAATAAGCAATACAAATAAAAAATAAAAATACAGGATAAATAAGAAATGCTACATACATTGTATACACTAATCAAATGTATAAAAACAGTGAATATTCTTACATGTGTAAATTAAAAATCTATTTCTTCT
The DNA here is from genome assembly GCA_012976165.1 of Labeo catla. Lineage (NCBI taxonomy): Eukaryota > Metazoa > Chordata > Actinopteri > Cypriniformes > Cyprinidae > Labeo > Labeo catla. The sequence goes on from VONZ01000198.1 coordinate 415,070, forward strand.
TATGCAAATTACAAAAGTGATTTAGTACTTTTGTTGTTGTTTGAACAGACTGACAGCAAGAATATTAGACTGCTGTCACTTAAAAAGCTTCCTGGATCTAATATACTGTTACAAATGTGTTTTCCTTCTCAGCTGTTTGCTTTCACTTAAGACCTAAGGTACTGTTTTTACATGAACACTTGCAAAGACAGGCATTTTGACACATACAAATATGTGTATTTAACCGTTCAAGGCCTATATAGCGGTAAAAATCAATACTCCCACTCTCTTTCTCTCTCTCTCTCTCTCTCTCTCTCTCTATATATATATATATTAGGGCTGTCAGTTTAACATGTTAACTTAATTAGTTATGAAAAATAACTAATAACACGTAAAATAACACGTTGGACCCACCCCCAGACCTGTACGTCATCTTGACTGTATGCCATGAGTTGACTGTTGACAAATTTGATTCAGGGCAACAACTCCATAAATGCAGTTATTCCCTTAAATTAGAAAATAACCTGTATGTGTTTCATATTTATATATATCACATATCACATGATATCACACAGGCAGCAAGCTGATATTAAGTTATATTTTAAACACAATATTATGTTTATTCTCAATTTTGCAGAGAACATATTACCTTTGAAGCCATAGCGTTTTGAACGAATTGTGTGAATCAATGATTCAAAGGCCAATTCATAAAAAGAGCCAATTACTTAATTTCTGAATAAATCAGCCATTTGAATCAAATCAAATTAGTGAATGACTTAAAGACATTTCATTTAATAAGAATAATAATAATAAAAACATTAAAGTCACCCCACAAATTTAAATTCTGTCATCATCTTTTGTGGGTATTTTCACAGTCAAATTTATTTTGCAATTAATTAGATTAATTATCCGGCACATCATATGTATATATATATGCAATTTCTATCTTTTAGTGTCCTATTTATAACATTCTCTCCTTTATAAGGGATAAAAAGTGCAGAGCGAGAGCTTCAGAGTAGCTTGCTGTGAGTAGCTCTCACCTTGCGGGGTTGAGACCCATGTGTGAGGGTAATGGACTAATAGACTTAGATCAGATGGTGCTTTGATGAGTGCTGTGGTGGACAGAGTGGTGATGTCACCTCCTGTTTTGTGTCGGGGATGGACATGCTGTAGAGGTTTCAGACGAATCAGCGCTTAGCTGCAGGATGGCATGCTGCCAGAGAGAAGACACAACTCCACATCCATATTTATGACAAAGATGTCCTTACACACACGCGCTCACACGCACACACAAGCACACCTGCGATTTTGATTAAAACACACACACACACACAAACACGCACAGACACACACAATGCTCTGCCCTTTCAATGTTTAAAATCAGTGAGCAAATATGTCCCTTGAAACCAGTGCTCTGTTTGAAGAGAGCTTTCTTTTTCTTGTATGAATTTAGCTCTCAGCTAAATCAGTTCAAAGCATCTCTTTTCTCTCTTCTTCAGCAAAGGTGCACTTCTAATAACCTCATTCTGGTTAAGTCAAAGTGTTTTGCCCCATAAATTATCTTCCCACACTGACTCTTCCATACCTGCTGCTGGAATTGAATACCTATAAGCAAAGTATAATAAAACATTGCGTGACCTCAGTCAAAATAAGAAAGAGAATTTTGTTATCTCGTTCAGAAAGGCCAAGTATGTCAACAACACTGGACTGAATGAGAACTCAGCTTGTTTCTACCATGAACAAGGTTATTTATGTATGCATTTATTTATTTATTTTTGCATTTTATTATTTTATTTTCTCTCTTTTACTTATAGTAGGAGCTGTGTACAAAAAGTACATAAAAGCATCATAAACATATTTCATAAATGTGGTCCAATCAAGGACAGATCATTTTGATTTTGACTGGTTATGTGAATCAACAGATTCTTTGAAAAGATCTCATGGAAAAAAGAAGAATTTCAGGAAAGAAGCAGCTTTTACAACCAAATATACTTTATATTCCTTTCTGAGAAAACAATAGGAAACCAAAGCCAAAACTCACATTTTAGGCAGTTCAGAAATTGAACTGGGAAAAAAGGATGCATGATCACCCTAATTATATCTCATCACTCTGTATACTGCAAGTCACATTTATTTATTTTTTATTTTTATTTATTTTTTTTTTTTTACTGTTTTTATAGTCTATTTGCCTTTACTTTTCCATTTAAATTAATCTGCAGTGCCCTCAATTAATATGAGGTTATAAGAAATGCGTGCATTACAATTACAAATAAATAGAAAATGTATTCTAATATATTTTTAGATGGAATACAGATGTGTGGGATGTTTCAAGTTATTAAATGGCTTTGCCACATTGTTGACAACAACAGCCTGCCATATGGTTCTTCCACAAAATGATTACATCTCTAAACTATATTATGCTTAATATTGCTGAAAATCGCTTTTTCTATTATGTCACATTGCAGAAAATGTACAGGAAGCAGTTTCTCTTAAACATTCCAATTTTAATTAGAATTTTGAGTTTATGAATGCGGGGCCACATGATTATTTTTAGTTAATTATTTGATTTTTAAATATTAATTACAATTTAAATGACAACAAATTACATTTTTACAGCAATAGTTATTTTACAGATTTCTTCGGACTCTTCTTAAAGGAGAAGTCCACTTCCAGTACAACAATTTACAGATAATGTACTCACCCCCTTATCATCCAACATGTTCATGGTGTTCTTTCTTCAGTCATAAAGAAATTGTTTTTTAAGGAAACCATTTCAGGATTTTGGAAGTTCAAACTCGAGGCACCATATCAGTCCATTATATGGGGAAAAATGCTGAAATGTTTTCCTCAAAAAACACAACTGAAGAAAACAATCTTTACGACTGAAGACAGAAAGACATTAATATCTTGGATGACAAGGGGGTGAGTACATTATCTGTAAATTGTTGTTCTGGAAGTGGACTTCTTTAAAAATTATATCTGTATGTTAGAGTTGTTACTACCCTTTTTATACCCCTTTTATCCTTTATCTCTGTACTTCTGTCTCATTTCATAGGGTTAATTAATCTCTTTTATTTCTGTTTTCTTGGCTGTACAAATTATGATACTGAAATACATACATGTCCAGTGTTCCTTTAAGTACTACATTTTGAAGTAAACTCACAACATCTAAACTTTTTGCATGTCTGATGTCTGATCTGTCTGTCTATCTGTCTGTCTGTCTGTCTGTCTGTCTATCTATCTACACTGTAAAAAAAAAAGTTGTTTCAACTTAAAAAAGTAACTTCGTGCTGCCTTAAAATTTTAAGTTAAGTTGTACTACATGAAAACGTGGATATTTGAGTTGAGCAAGCTTAAAATTTTAAGGCAACACAAACACTTTTTGAAGTTGAAGTTGAAACAACAAGTTTTTTTTTTTCTTTTTTTTTACAGTGCACTGTAAAAAAAGTTGTTTAAACTTGAAAAAGTAAGTGTTTGTGCTGCCTTAAAATTTTAAGTGTTATCAACATAAAATGTTAAGTTGTACTAAGTGAAAACGTGGATATTTAAGTTGAGTAAACTTAAAATTTTAAGGCAACACGAACACTTTTTTAAGTTGAAACAACTTTTTTAAGTTGTTTTTTTTACAGTATATCTATCTATCTATCTATCTATCTATCTATCTAATCTGTCTGTCTGTCTGTCTATCTATCAGTTAAGACCTGTGAAACTGGAAAAGATCTTTTTTATGCACAAAATTTCTCATCTGTCCAAACTAATGAAAAAAACCTATGAAGTGATGAGCTTTTTCTTTGAATATACAGTAAAATTGCATCATGTCAACTGCCTTTTTGATGAATCCCAAAGGAGGAAGGATTTGCATATTTTGTTCACATAAAGATGTCAGGGACCAGATCTGTGGCATCTGGTGCTTTGCTTTAATTTAGAAATCCCAGATTTCTTCCCTTTCTTTGTTTTATATCTCTCCTTCAATCACCGCAGAGGGGCTTTGTTCAGAGACCAGCCCTTAAAGGAGATAAGAGGAGGCAGGTAAGTACGGAGACTTGCAGGGGAAAGAGAGAGAGCTAGAGCTAAAGAAGATGAATGGAGTTAGATGAAAGAGAAGGAGGAGAGGGAGGATGGATGCCAAGGAGATTTCTAATGAGTCACAGGTTGATTCCATCCGTGTTAGCATGTAGAGAATCACTTGTGATGAATGACTCCTTCAATGCTTCAATTAGGGATGAAACTTTGCAGATCTGGTCAGTTATATTGGAGAACACACAGGTACATGCTCACAAAAAATGAAGAAGAAACCATCTAAACCAGCCAAATCTCATTTGCTGGTCTGGTTTTTGCCAATTCTCAGCTTGGTAAACCAGCTGCACCAGCTCAGGCTGTTATTTTCTGCAGGGTGCACACACAAGAACACCCTTTCAAAATAGGAACCCACTCGGTTTAACCGCAGGGATTTGGGAGTAGTTTCCCTCAGCTCTTTTTTCACTCCATCCCTCCTTGACTTTTTCTTTGGCTGTGGTAGCTCTTATACCTATCTTTCAAGTGCGCAGCACCAGGTGTGCCTGCAGCACCGCGTTGATTTGATCCTCTCGTATGCAGCCAGCTGGCGCGCTAACCTGCGCACGCGTCTTCATTACACAAACAGGCATACCGAAACAGATCCCGTCAATGCCGCGAGACCGTCCCTTCATCAAACACTTACATCCTGACATTTGGAGACTCTCCCACCTGGGACTGTTTGACTCGTTTTCCCTTACTGCGTAGCACATTTCTAAACAGCTCCTGTGGAGCACGCTGGCAAACATCTGCCATGCAGGAAGGTTCTAGCAGAAACCGTTATTGGCATTCGGTTCTGATATCGTTGGGTGGAAAAATATGGTTGAAAACATATGATGCAACCTGTTAAAAAGAAAAAAACTTAATTTACTTACTAAATCTACTAATATCTGACTAATATTACAATATAGTAATATAGATTTATCTGGGATGCATAACGTAAAGATATAAGTTTCAGAATCACCTCTCTTAAAACAATATGTGATCCATCATCAAGTAATTTGCTTAACCGATTTGTTCATAAGCACTGATTCATGTTTTTCTGAGTGAGTCAGTGAATCATTCATTAAACAGATTCACTCAGGAAAGAAACAAGTGGCTGTCTTTACGACTGAATCATTGAATCATTCAAAACACTGATTCGTTCAGGAACAAAAAAGCCTTGGCATGTTGCTTTTCATGGTGTTTTACTGACATCTGTCTGCGGTCACAATACAGAAGAAAAGATCTGATGCTACTTCTATTTTTGCGACATAAAGGAGTTCACTTCCAGAACAAAAATTTACAGATAATTTACTCACCCCCTTGTCATTCAAGATGTTCATGTCTTTCTTCAGTCGCAAAATTACGTTTTTGGAGGAAAACATTTCAGGTTTTCTCTCCATGTAGTGGACTTCTATGGTGTCTGCGAGCTTGAAATTCCAAAATACAGTTTAAACGCAGCTTCAAAGGGCTCTAGCCGAGGAAGAAGGGTCTTATCTAGTGAAACGATTGGTTATTTTCTGAAAAGAAATGACAATTTATATACTTTTTAACCTCAAATGCTTGTCTTGTCTAGCTCTCCGTGTACTCTGTGTATTCCGGTTCAAGACAGTTAGGGTAGGTCAAAAAACTCCCATCTCATTTTCTCCTCCATCTTCAAAATCGCCCTATATCGCTGCAGAAGTACCGACCCAGTGTTTGCAAAGTGAATGTGCAAAGAAGATCAAACACAATTTACAAAAAAAGGTAAAACAGCAATGCAGGATGATTTTGAAGCTGGAGGAGAAAATGAGATGGGAGTTTTTCGACATACCGTAACTATCTTGAACCAGAATACACAGAGTACATTCAGAGCTAGACAAGACGAGCATTTAAGGTTAAAAGAAGTATATAAATTGTAACGCTTATTAAAAAAACACTTGATTGTTTCGCTAGATAAGACCCTTCTTCCTCGGCTGGGATCGTTAAGAGCCTTTTGAAGCAGCATTTAAACTGCACTTTGGAAGTTCAAAATTTGCGGACACCATAGAAGTCCACTATATAGAGAAAAATTCTAAAATGTTTTCCTCAATATAAAAAAAACAATTTCTTCACGACTGAAGAAAGAAAGACGTGAACATCTTGGATGACAAGGGGGTGAGTACATTATCTGTAAATCGTCATGGTACTTTCATTAATGTGCATTGAAAACTGATACAGAAGAAAGAAATTGTTGAATAAAGTCATTATTTTTGTTTTCTTTGTGCACAAAAAGTAGCTCTCGTAACTTTAAATTACAGTTGAACCACAGATGTCATATGGCCTGTTTTAACAATGTCCTTACTACGTTTCTGGGCCTTTAACGTGTCAGTTGCATGTCAGTATATGTCAGATTTTTCTTTTTTGGGTGAACTATCCTTTTAAACTTTTTATTTAGAAGTAACTTCCACAAAATAGTGGCTCAAAATAACCCCAGAAAATGTTTATACTGATTTCATGTTCACTTTAAGTGTGTAACTTGCTGAAAAAATGTTAAATAGCACTATTACACCATGACGGAGATATCGCTAACAAATGCTCTGTCCTCTCCAGAATGGTTTCACGCTCTCTGGGTAATCAGAGAACAATGTCCAGCACTTCTATCTCTAATTAAACAACTGATAAGTATCTAATTCTCAAAGAAGCAATTGAAAACATTACAGTATGAGCTGAAGACAAATCTAAAGATATCTAATATCTGTTTGCTCTAAGCCAGCACTGTGCCCAATTCCTTCCGAGGATAAGAATGAAACACCTTTCAGTGGCAAGGCTAAGATAGATAGAGCGAGGGAGGAAGGAAGGATGAGTTGCGGATCTTCCTCATAAAAATGACAGCAGCAAAAGCCTCCACTATAAAAAGAAAAGCCAGTGCTCTCCTGGGACAAATTTATCTGGAGTACTCAACAGTGTTAGATTTTCAGGGGAGAGAAGGGTCTCTGTGTGTTTGTATGTGCGTCTAAGTGGTGACGAGAAACGATAAGGACTCCTGAAATAGACCGGTGTGAGAGGCCACAAGCTATGCGCTAAACCAGATCTCTCAACATTTGTGTGTTGATTTTTTTTTCCCCCTGTGTTTCTTTGTCTTCAGTTTTTGCATGTATTTATAAATCCGAACAGGTCTATTTATTCAAACTAGAAGTGAACAAATACACCCACAGGTATGAGCAGGGGAGGAGGTGAGCATGTTGGGAGAAAAAAGGAGTGCGAACATGACAGCAGCAGCTGAGATTTACATTAGGTTGTGCTCATGTTGATCTATCAGGAGTCAGTGGGTTCTTTCTGCAGAAACACCATGTACTGGCAGCGATGTCTCTCAGATGGGATTTGTGTGTTGCGCTCTGGACGTGCTAGGACTTGCACGTTACTGGAAACCCAGAAGTACATGCGAGGCTCAGAAAGAGATTTTGATGCAGTGATGTCTAATGCACATACGAATCATACTAAATGGTTTTTTTAATGAATCGAGTTAGTTCACTTCCAGAATAAAAATTTCCTGAGAATGTACTCATTTCCATGTCATCCAAGATGTTTATGTCTTTCTTTCTTCAGTCAAAAAGAAACCTTCCAGGATTTTTCTTCATATAGTGGACTTCAATGGGGGTCAGCAGGTTGAAGGTCCTTGAAAATTGCTGTTTCAATGCAGCTTTAAAGGTAGCGCTGGGAATCGATTCCAAAAAGAATTGATTCTTCGATTCCGAGGCGTTGGGAATCGAGAGACGATTCCAAAGGTCGGAATAGATTCCATCAGGGGGAATCGACTCCCCATTCAGAGCCGTTTTCAGTTCAAAAAAGCGTATATATGGGCGCCTCTCAAACGACCGGCTGCATTATACGAAGGCTGCACATCTCGGCTGCTGTCATCAAACGTCGCTGAATGTAATAAAATTATGTTATGAAAATAAACTGAATGAAAAGAGTCGGTACTGAGCACGTCAGAGTTTGAGGATGCAGCCTTCTGTTAAGCACTTATTAATTTGCCTCTTGCTCGCTATAGTGATTGGAAGTCTGATTCGTTTTAATGAACCAGTTCAAAAATGATTCAGAAGTTATTTCACCGTGTAAGTGGCTTATATTATCCACATGAGCGCTGCACAACAATTGATCACGACATGATCGAGGGTCTTGGTCCTATTTAATGCTAATTTTAAGCTTTCTATCAGTCTATGAAAATCATGAAAGAAAGCGCTGAGAGCCAAATGGCCGAGAGCGCGCCTGACTGACAGATAAACCACGAGCTCTTATTTCAGTGTTGTTGTTAATGTTCTGGTTATTTCGTTTCAGTGTACAGTTTGTTTATTCTGTGCAAAGCATACGGTTGAAGTAAACATCATTCAGCTTAACTGCACACTTCTTGTTTCATTTATGCAATAAACGCATGTCCACTGCTCAGCTGTGGGCTATGACTAATTTCATGGGCGATGCAGATAAAAAATAATAATTTAAATACAGAAATGTATCATAATTTTTAAAAACAAAGCTTCATATTATGATAAGGTTACTTTCTAAGACCTTTATCCTACAGTCATGGTGAAATTAGGTTACTCCAACCTAAAAAAACAAGAATCGAAAAAGAATCGAAAACAACTGTGAGGAATCGATTCTTGGAATCAAATCCCATCGATTCCATAACCAGGAATTGGAATCGGACTCGATTCCAAAATTTTGGAACAGCCCTATTTAAAGGGCTCTACTTAATCCCAGCCGAGGAATAAGGGTCTTATATAGCTAAACGATAAATAAATAAATAAATAAATAAAACATGTATATACTTTTTTAACCACAAATGCTCATCTTGCACTAGCTCGATTTCACACATTACGTAATTATGTTGGAAAGATTGCACGTGATGTAGGCAGAAGACGCAGTGTTTACAAAGCGAACGTGCAAAGAAAGTCAAACGGCCTTTACAAAAAAAGTAAAACAACATTGGACGATTTTGAAGTTGGAGGAGAAAATGAAATGAGTTTTTCGCCCAGGTTGAACAAGTGCAAGACGAGTATTTGTGGTTAGAAAAGTATATAAATGTTTGTTTGTTTTGTTTTTTTTAGAAGATGATCGATCGTTTCACTAGATAAGGCCCTTATTCCTTGGTTGGGATCATGCAGATCCCTTTAAAGCTGTATTGAAACTGCAGTCTGGACCTTCAACCCACTGATCCCCATTAAAGTCCACTATATGGAGAAAAATCCTGAATTGTTTTCTTTTAAGAGTGAAGAAAGAAAGATATAAACATCTTGGATGACATGGGGGTGAGTAAATTATCATACATTTTTATTCTGGAAGTGAGCTAATCCTTTAACTTTAATTTGCTTGCTTTTAAATAAAATGATGATTCATGGACAGTTCAACTACTTCTCAAAAGTTTGGGGTTGGTAAGTACTATTTAAAACGACCTGTTTTTAAGTGGCGTGTCCCTTTAAGGCTCGTCAGTAATGGGCCACTGTTATGATTGGCCCCTTTGCTATTGCATGTGAGTATTTTGACAACATAATCAAAATAAAACGGCCGTTTCCAGACAAAGCATTATGAAATCATTTACTTACAGTTTGTGTTGCAGCTGCAGTCAGATCTAGTTCCGCTTCATCTTTGAACTTCATCCATGACACTGTGCCTCATTTACAAAACAAAATGCTCCAAACAATCCTCTGACATGATCCCGGTTGCCGTTAAAATAACTGTCCACTTGTTCCTTACGCTTGGATCCTTCTGATATCTGTACAAAGGTGCAAACGCGTCAAAACGAACGTTCTTTTACTCCATTTGTCCTATTTACAACAGACTGAAACGTGTGGACTGTGTCTGAAAGGGAACAGCGGCAGTGATTGTAAGTTCTATTTGCTTTTTTTTTTAAATGTCAGCCATTAAGCAACTGAACGCCAGTGGGCAGGGCCTACTATTCGTCTATGTCTTGCTCTGGAGGCAGTGTTTATGCAATTGTTTGCGCCCATCTGATGTCATCTGGCACCTCAGATCCAAACGAGTCATTTTTGGAGCTTGATTAAAGAAATGCTTTGTTTATAATGAGGATGTTTTAAGCTATGACCTACTTGCAGGACCACTTATATGACAAAAGATCAAGGCAAATATAACTTCTCATGCAAACTTTAATGTTTGTGCATTAGTTGTATGTGCAGGGTACTTGAGGTACTAATATGGGAGATATGTCAGAGACTTAAACCGTATTTGTCTGCTTTGTATTTTTAATGAAATGGAAATGAACCGTGCGTCACTTATTTATAATAAACACAATCACAATTAGGTTGGGAAGAAACGTACTGAACATGAATTACTTATGCTAAATTACACTAATTAACAGTAAACGTCCTAATTGAGTCAACTTCAAAAACACAGTGATAAAAAGCACTTTTAAAGTACATTCTTTTTTTAACTAATCCAGCATACTGCAGATAAGCAATTCTCTCTGAAATGAATCAGGCTTCCTAATGCTACAAGTGAGAGAATAAAGCCATTGCCCTTAAATGGAATATCACTGTTTGCTTTCAAAGAAATGTAAGTAATTATTTTAATTTTTAATGCAACATTATTGCACAGTGTTTTTTAGTGTCTGGGATTAATCCAGTCCCTGGTGTGAATTAGTGCAAATGTGAATGCGTGTGTTTTTAACTTCAGTTAAAGGTTTAATATTCAAGACTTAACGGACCATGTCAAGACTTGATCATATGCAATCAAACAAATGGCTAAATTATAAGACTTCATTTGTAATGATTGATCAACGCTGCCTTTTGCTAACATAGTTAGCGAGACCTACAGTAAGAGGAATGTGGATCACTGACAGATCATAGCTCTAATTCACAGAAGTGCTTTAATAAGTAAGGATTAGCCTGCCTTTCCATTTTCCGTCAGTCCAATCCATAACGGGGGGGCAGTGCAAAACGCTCTACCTCATTAAACAAGATCTTATTAACTGGAGCTCAGCTTATTCAGCTTAAAACTTCTGCATTTAATCAATTAAGTTGCATGCGTTAGGTTAATCATTATAATTCCACACATTTTGAGGGATCAAATGTCAAGGTTTCATTATGGTGTATTTTTAGAATGATTGGCAGTTACTTTTGTTTTGCAGTTTAAACAGTTTTAAAAGAAGCATGTTTTCATTTGACTTCATAATTCGAACTTTTTCTTTCTTTCTTTCTTTCTTTCTTTCTTTCTATTTTTGTTAAGGCCTTAAAGGTATAGTCCACCCAGAAATTTTGCAATGCTATAGTAGCCCTTGTGTTGTGAGTTCAAACGTGAATTTATTTATACTGTGGAAAAGATGATATTTTGAAGAATGTTGGTAACTAAACAGTTTCTGTTCCCAGTGACTTCTGGTTTATAGACAAAACTTATAGTGGAATTTAATTGGAACTGAAACTTTCTGCTGAAAGAAGTGCATACAAGTTTGGAATGACATGAGTAAATGATAGCAAATGATTTGCATTTTTGGGTGGACTATCTCTTTAAGTCAAGTAGGTTTCTGTTTTTTTGTTTTGTTTTGTTTTTTTTTTTTCCTTTTTTCAAAGCAAAAGCTTTCAAATCTAAAAATTATTTTAAATAATTCAACATTTACACGAACATTGCTTTGATACCAAATATGCCCATCATCAAAGCTTCAAAAACCTCTTCAGCTCAACATACTGAACAAGTCCCAGATTTTGATCGAAAAAAAAAAAAATCCCCTGGATGAGTTTACAAAGTTTACTCATCGATTGATTTCAATATGAGGTGACATAAAATGGCCTAATTTGCATATAGCCTCCTCCTTCAACCCAGGCTCACTGAAAAGACATGATAGTAATAATATTTCTGCAGAAGTTTCAAAGTGAAATGTCCAGTGAGTGACAGTAAAGACGCATTGAGTTTTATTGGAAACAGATGAACTTAAATCTGGTAACATTTTATTACGGTGGTTGTAGGGGTGTTCGATAATGGCTATATATACAGTGGGTATGGAAAGACCCCCTTAAATTTTTCACTCTTTGTTATATTGCAGCCATTTGCTAAAATCATTTAAGTTCTTTTTTTTTTCCTCATTAATGTACACACAGCACCCCATATTGACAGAAAAACACAGAATTGTTGACATTTTTGCAGATTTATTAAAAAAGAAAAACTGAAATATCACATGGTCCTAAGTATTCAGACCCTTTGCTCAGTATTTAGTAGAAGCACCCTTTTGATCTAATACAGCCATGAGTCTTTTTGGGAAAGATGCAACAAGTTTTTCACACCTGGATTTGGGGATCCTCTGCCATTCCTCCTTGCAGATCCTCTCCAGTTCTGTCAGGTTGGATGGTAAACGTTGGTGGACAGCCATTTTTAGGTCTCTCCAGAGATGCTCAATTGGGTTTAAGTCAGGGCTCTGGCTGGGCCATTCAAGAACAGTCACGGAGTTGTTGTGAAGCCACTCCTTTGTTATTTTAGCTGTGTGCTTAGGGTCATTGTCTTGTTGGAAGGTAAACCTTCGGCCCAGTCTGGGTCCTGAGCACTCTGGAGAAGGTTTTCGTCCAGGATATCCCTGTACTTGGCCGCATTCATCTTTCCCTCGATTGCAACCAGTCGTCCTGTCCCTGCAGCTGAAAAACACCCCCACAGCATGATGCTGCCACCATCATGCTTCACTGTTGGGACTGTATTGGACAGGTGATGAGCAGTGCCTGGTTTTCTCCACACATACAGCTTAGAATTAAGGCCAAAAAGTTCTATCTTGGTCTCATCAGACCAGAGAATCTTATTTCTCACCATCTTGGAGTCCTTCAGGTGTTTTTTAGCAAACTCCATGCGGGCTTTCATGTGTCTTGCACTGAGGAGAGGCTTCCGTCGGGCCACTCTGCCATAAAGCCCCGACTGGTGGAGGGCTGCAGTGATGGTTGACTTTCTACAACTTTCTCCCATCTCCCGACTGCATCTCTGGAGCTCAGCCACAGTGATCTTTGGGTTCTTCTTTACCTCTCTCACCAAGGCTCTCCTCCCCCGATAGCTCAGTTTGGCCGGACGGCCAGCTCTAGGAAGGGTTCTGGTCATCCCAAACGTCTTCCATTTAAGGATTATGGAGGCCACTGTGCTCTTAGGAACCTTAAGTGCAGCAGAAATTTTTTTGTAACCTTGGCCAGATCTGTGCCTTGCCACAATTCTGTCTCTGAGCTCTTCAGGCAGTTCCTTTGACCTCATGATTCTCATTTGCTCTGACATGCACTGTGAGCTGTAAGGTCTTATATAGACAGGTGTGTGGTTTTCCTAATCAAGTCCAATCAGTATAATCAAACACAGCTGGACTCAAATGAAGGTGTAGAACCATCTCAAGGATGATCAGAAGAAATGGACAGCACCTGAGTTAAATATATGAGTGTCACAGCAAAGGGTCTGAATACTTAGGACCATGTGATATTTCAGTTTTTCTTTTTTAATAAATCTGCAAAAATGTCAACAATTCTGTGTTTTTCTGTCAATATGGGGTGCTGTGTGTACATTAATGAGGAAAAAAAATGAACTTAAATGATTTTAGCAAATGGCTGCAATATAACAGAGTGAAAAATTTAAGGGGGTCTGAATACTTTCCGTACCCACTGTATATGTCCCTCTGATGCATAAATTATTATATCACAAAGTAATATTTTTTTCACATGTTTGGTTTTACTTTTAAACAAGTGAAAGTATACATGTATTCATGCTTACAGTTTTATAAGACCTAATTAGTGAATATAGACTGTAAGCATTGAATTAAATAATAAAATCTGAAGGCTATTTAATATTTCTGTTCAATAAAACCATTCAATTGCAAGATATATCATAATTTTAATAAAATATAAAAATAAGTCAAAATCTATATATGGGCCCATAAGCAGAATGATACCCATTGGTGCATGACGTACACTGTAGTGGACAGATATTTTTTCTGTCACAGAAAAAAATGGAGAAGAAAAATAATGCTAAAATGCGGATGAAAGTATTTCTGACATCCTATTTAGCTGAAAAATATTTTTTGTACCTGTCTGTTTTTCTGAGAATAAAAGAATTTAACACTTATTGCTGAGGCACATGGTGCACCCCCTTTTCCTGCCGCCATTTTGAATATGTTATGTAATAAATCAAAACTAAAAAAAAAGATACAAAGATAGCAATTAAATGGAATTGTAGACAGCACTTTCAGGGTTCACCAGTTGGTGTTTGGGACATGATGCTACTTCTATATATATATATATATATATATATATATATCGCAACATTTTTTGTTTTCCAATAAGTTTAAATCAACTTTTACCTTTTATGAGCATTTTTCCTAACCTAATTAAATGTATGCACCATCTGTTGTGTCAATTTCTTAAATGTAATCAATAAATTCAAATAGTAAGACACTATAGGGCTGTTACCAATCAAATGAAATCAGTATCAACAAAATTTGTTGTTGAAATAAGGAGGTGGCACAGAATCTGCATCTGAAGTAGTATTTAGATGCATTTACACAGACTGTTTAATGCAGGACATGAATACATTTAACCTGCAGTTTCAGTTATTGATGTTCAGAAGTTGAATACTGATATTTAAAATGATTTGGGGAGGGGAAAGGGAATATATACTTTAATATAAAACTAAATCATATCACTGCATGAGTGAGTCATTGAGTCATTCATTCAGCCGATTCGTTCAAACAGATTCATTTAGTAACAAAACATTGTTTGTGTTTTGCTCACAGACGCAAAACAGTTCTGCCATGGCTTTGATTTAAACTTCTTTTGTTGACAAAATAGAGCAAAAACAGAAACTGCTGTGTCTAAAATGTAAATCAAATATTATTAACTTCTTGTGTTTTGGACTGTTCATCAAATCAATTTCACATTTGCAGTCGTGCTGATATTTGTGGAAAAAAACTCCACTCTTCGTGAGATTAAGTATATCAGATGATATAAATATAAAAGACTTATAAAAGCCGTACAGGGCATATTTACCCCCTTATTTTAAATGTTTGAAGAATTCTAAATGTATTTTAACTGACTAAATCACACAGTGAAAGCATGAACTCTTAATACGCAAGTGCATAACATATGTGTGCACACTATGTGTGTGTTTTTGTTTTGCAATATACTCAGTAATGTCAAATCGTATATCATTTAAACAACAATTAAAATATTATTGTAGACAATATATATCGCAGACCCCTAGCTGGTTTGTGATGTGTATTGCAGCAGTCCGTAAATTAAATGTCAGGTGGGTGGCTCTAACATGTTCATGTGTTTGAAATTAATGTACCACCTACCCTAAACCTAACCGACAGTATTAACCAAAGCAAATGTGAAATAAAAGCCATTTGATTTTAGCTTGTCTTTTACATCTTTGAACTGTGTCATAACCCATGTTTCATGGGATTCATGAAAGCGCTCTGCGTTGCAAGTGTAGTGCTGTACCAGGTGAGCTTCCAAGCAAGTTTACTATGTCAGAAAAGCTACACATACAGTATGGAGCTAGCTATGTGACGCAAGCATTAGAATGTATTGGTTTACAAATCATCCAGTATGGTAAGTGTTTTGAGGTCATAGCATAGTGTTTTGCAAGGAACTGTGCAAAAATAAGTCTTTATTAATCAATAATCAAGCATATTTGTGTGAAAAGGAATTAAAGTTGTTTGTGTGACATTAGTGTTCATTGTATGTTTATTGTACGTACAAGTACATTTTTGGAGCTGTGAAAAAAAAAAATAGGTAGGTAGAGGCATGTTTTTCCAGTGAGCCTCGATTGTCCATTTCATCTCGCAGTTACTTTTTCAGCACTATTGTTTGCGTCTTCCCTTCCTTACGTTCTGCCCCTGGTTGACACTTTAATTTTTTTTTTTTTTTGCTAGAGTTGGCAAAATTACATTGCTCCATGGCCTACTTTGACATACTGCATTTTACCTTCCCCAACTTCAGTTACGCTAAATAAAATGAGTCAAGTGAGATGAATGTCCATGTCTGACATCAGCTTTACTGCACATCCGGGAGCCACAAATGGAACAAGGGCAAAAAGGGTGAGGTTATTCGTAGGAGGGACTTTCATTTCTTTGGAAATAGACTTGTGCTTCATTATAAAATGGAGTTATGCAGTAGGTTGTGGAGTGTAATTATATAAATCATTGCAGCAGCTCAATCATAATAGTCAAGCACTAAAGCATTTATGCAGGGGGAAAAAATGAAGTAACCAATCAGCGCTCTTAAAGCTGCATCAGTGCTGATGAGCTTCTGTTTATGCAAACTGAGCGAGTGCTTGTGAATGGAATGCTTATCAAATTAAAATTTCAAAACTATCTATTTACACTGAAGAACGCTGGTTTCCCTGTATGCTTTTCCATAAACACTCTAGCTCGTGTGATAGACTCCAACATATTTTTTGTCTGACGGTATTCAGACTCTAAAAGTGCTGAATTGTTAATGAAGCTCTAAGTGGAGGGGAAATAATCATATTTGCACAGTTGTAATTAAAGCCATTGGTAAAGACATATTGATCACCACCACCTTTGGCTGCCAGCCTGTGATTACACTCAGGAATTGAGCCATAAAATATATATTTCTCCAAGATGGCAAGCCACATGGTTACTTTACTGAACAAAAGAGAACTTGATTGTTGTCATAGAAATTCCATCTATTTGCAGAACTAGAGAATTATGTTCTTTCCTTAGGTAGGGGTGAGTCACAATAGTAGATTAGCCTATCTACAGCCTATGTACATTTATGTTTATCTTTGTTTTTTCTATATTTAATGCTGGAGGCTTAATTAGCTTGCTAACGGTGTGCTGTGTTTTAACAGTTTGATTGATTGAACTCTCTCAGAAAGTTGCATCTCTTATTTAATCTGCTTCACCTTCTGTAGAAACCAACGTAAACTAATCTGCTTTGCTGATTTTATTTTCAAGCTGTTCTTGCCCTTATGAAAAATAACCATGGTTTTATTGCAGTAAAAGTAGCAACCATGTTTTTTTTTTGGCATATTGATTACATTTGTATAACCACAGTTTTACTACAAGTACAATGGTTGAACTATGGTTAACCTATGTGTAGCAAAACCAATTAATTTGTGATTACCATGATTTAACCATAGTAACCATGTTTTTTTGGTTGGTTTTATTTGTGGTAAAACCACGGTTAATTTTCATAAGGATAAAGCTATAAAAAAGAGATGTTTCTCAAAATGATGACAGGATTCTGTTTAGTTTTTGAGCAAACTGTCCTTTTTACCTGGTCTAGTTGGTGTTTACCTGGATAAGCTAGGCAGGCAGCTGGTCTCTCAGCTTGACCAACTGTTAACTAACCAACAAACTAGCCTGACACTCATATGAAGGGTGATTAACTACAGTTTTATGCAAAAGTTTGGGAACCCCTTACAGAATCTGTGAAAATGTGAATAATTTTAACAAAATAAGAAAGATCATACAAAATGCATGATTTTTTTTTTTATTTACACTGTCCTGAGTAAGATATTTTACATAAAAGATATTTACATATAGTCCACAAGACCAAAACATAGCTGAAATTATTAAAATAACCCCCTTCAAAAGTTTTGGAACCCTTGGTTCTTAATACTGTGTGTGGTTACCTGGATAATCTACAACTGTTTTTGTAATAGTTGTTCATGAGTCCCTTGTTTGTCCTAAACAGTTAAACTGAGCGCTGTTCTTCATGCAAGTGTCTTCTGTTGTTTACATTTGGACATCCTGTTCAAAAGTTTTCACCCACCCCCCTCCCCCCAGAGTAGTATTACTCTGGGCAATACTAAATAAAAAAAAACATGGATTTTTGTATGATCTCTCTTATTTTGTTACAATTATTCACATTTTCACAGATTCTGCAACGGGTTCCCAAACTTTTGCATAAAACTGTATATTGTTAATTGTATCGATAAGTTTTAATTGTTGTAATGACATGAGAATAGGGGAGTCCACACCACAACAACACGGAAAACCAATATTCTTGGAATCACTTTTAGAATGTTATTGTCCAGGTGATGAACAATAAAAACACTAACAACTAATGAAAATCCACCTGACTTCAAAGAGCTTGAACATTTAATGCGATAGATGACAACTGCAGCATGCACTTAAAATTAACAGAACATTACCATCCCTTGCTGTGGACGCTAATAACTTTATCTTTATAATTATCACTCATGATATGAATGGGCCTCAAATCAATATGAAAAATAAATAAATATAATGTTTCTCACATGCCTAGTCTTACTCCACTAATTTATATTGTTTGTCAGACTATTAAAACAAATATGCATCCTGTCATATGATTTTATTACTTAAAGTGTCACCTATTATTTATCATTTTGTGAAGTTCTGAAAATTCAGATGAATGTAAAATTAAGTTAGTCATTATAACACTTATCTTCTCTCTCTCTTTCACCCACAGCCTGCGAGTTGATGAACAGAGGTATCCTAGCCTTGGTCAGCTCCATCGGCTGCATGTCCGCGGGCTCGCTGCAGTCTTTAGCTGACGCAATGCACATCCCGCACCTCTTCATCCAGAGGGCACCCACAGGCACTCCTCGCTCTAGCTGCCCGCCCACCAGTCGCGCCCAACCAGACGACTACACTCTCTTCGTCCGGCCTCCCGTCTACCTAAACGATGTCATCTTCCAGGTGGTGATGGAGTATACCTGGCAGAAGTTCATTATCTTCTATGACACTGACTATGGTGAGTAGTTTCAATTTACTGATGGTGGTAGTAAATGGCCGTAAGGAGCTCTCTCACAGTGTGTCCAATCAGTGACCCCACATTAACACCCCCTTATTGCCACCACAGAGAGGAAATTATACAGCATTATTACCTCCATTGCTCATTATGTGTTTAAGGCAATTTTTCTGTATGCGTTTGAGAGAAAAGAGCACTACTGTGAGTGCGAAAAAAAGATTCTGGGCAGTCACGGATTAACCACAGAGCTGACTGGGTTTGTTGCCCACAGGCCTTTTAGTCCAAGTGGCCTCAAGCAGTTATTTATTTATTTATTTTTTGAGCAAACACCCAGTACATTTCATGGCGTTTCTGTCGGCCTTGCGATGCATTGCACTGGCCGAGCAAACTGGGTGAAGTTTCGTGAACATGTTTCTTGATATGGCAAGTTTTGACGGGAGCATAGTAGATGAGGGTGAGGATTTGCCCGCGGGTGCAGTTAGTCAAGCAGTTACCCAGCTAGCAGATTAAAGCCATTCTCATTGATCGAGCGGCCCTATGTTTACCACAATCATAAAGCTAATTACCCACGTCAGCTAGAATAAGATTGATGAGAGGTAAAACAAAGCTTGTTTTAAAATGGATTGTTTAGCCATAAAACACTAACTGAATGAAAAGAGCACAATGGGCGCTATGTAAAAGATGATAATAGAAATTCACAAGTGACTGATTTAGGATGCTCTACATGTCTGTATGACATGCAAGTAGTGTTTTGTTTGGTTGAATCACTGATGTAAATAGAGATTGATGGTTTAATTCATCCAAAAATGAAAATTTTGTCATTAATTACCCTCATGATTAATTACTCACCCTGAGCACAAATTAAGATATTTTTGATGAAATCCAAGAGCTTTTTTATCCTCCATAGACAGCAATGCAATAGACACATTCAAGGCCCTGAAAGGCAGAAAGGACATCATTAAAATAGTCAATTTTTTGCACATAAAAGTATTCTTGTAGCTTCATAAAATTAAGGTTGAACCACAGACATGAACCACACGTCACATGGACTATTTTAACAATGTCCTTACTGTCTTTCTGGGCCTTGAACATGTCAGTTGCATTGCTGTCTATGGAGGATAAAAAAGCAAAAATATCTTAATTTGTGTTCTCAAGAAGAACGAAGGTCTTAGGGGTTTGAAATGACATGAGGGTGAGTAATTAATGACAGAATTTTCATTTTTGGATGAATTAACCCTTTAGCATGTTGCTAAGGCTGTCACAGTTTCAGATATTTTACTAAACGATTATTGTGGCCTGGAGAATTCATGATAATTATTTTATTGTGATTATCTTTAGTAAGTTTGAAAAGAAAAATGCTTTCATACCTCTCATTTTCGTTAGACAATATGTGAACAGAGTAGTGTGTCCAAAATCATAAAACAGTACATTCTGAAGTGTGCATCTGGGGTGCGTTTCCCAAAAGCATTGTTAGCCAACTTTGGTCGCAAGTTCCATCGTTACCAACATAGTTCAGTGATTCGGTGTTTCCCGAGACCATAGTTCAAACAAACATTCGCAAATGGTGTTGCAAACTTACGTGGTTGGAATTACAGTTCTCGACCTGTGGTTAGAAGCATAGTTTCTTGTTAGTAAGACATATGGGCTCAATAAATTATGCTCTTGTGCACAATAAGCAAGCTAACATGTAGTACAATCTATATCTTACATTCTATCTAAATATTTTAATCTATGTATTTTTGCACGTCCTTTGCACCATTTTTGAAAACCTGTGAACCTGTGATGAATCAAACATTTAAAAATAAAGCAAAATAACAGGCAACAAAAAATTGTAAATTAGTCATCAGGTGCAATGTTCAATACAGCAGCATCTTAGAGATCTCTAATCAGTTAAGTAGCAGAAGTGATTACTCAACCCCATGCGTGTGATATCATTAGCAATAGTCCTATAAAGTTGAACTACTGTGGTTCAAACAACGCAACCATGTTCGGGAAACAGTCGTGACTAGCTAGTTAGTTTCTACAACAATGCATCATACTATGAAGGTTAGTATGCGAGTTACATCATTGTACAGGAAACGCACCCCAGATGGACACTTTACCATCCAGTGAAGCCAAGGGAGAGAATTTGTGAATGGCAGTGAAGCAATGCAAATGACACAGATAGGTCACGTGACAGTGACAGTATGACAAATGTAGTATGTCCAGATTACATTCATGCTTTTTTTAAAGGGGTCATCGGATGCAAAGTTCATTTTTACATGTTGTTTGAACATTAATGTGTGTTGGCAGTGTATGTACAAATCTACCCTATAATGATAAAAATCCATGCAGTGGTTTTTAATTAATCTGTAAAAATAATATTATTTTATGGTTTAATTATGGTTTAGATTACGATATTAAATATAATGCAAAGAAGAGTAATATTATGATAATTAGGAGTAGGGAGGATCGAAAACTTTCATTTCCTGATTTTTCTTTATCTGGTGCTGTCCTTAATGTATGTAAGGAGGTTAAATACTTGGGGCACTGTATAACTGATGACTTATCTGACGATAGAGACATTTACAGACAGTGTTGTTATGATGTATGCTCAAGTTAACATGCTGATGCGCAAATTTAATATGTGCTCAGAGTCTGTTAAGATTGCACTTTTTAGGGCATTTTGCACCCCTATGTATACTGCCCATTTGTGGCGGTGCTATAGAAAGAGTAGCATGCAGAAACTTTGTGTAGCATATAATTACGGATTGAGGTTGTTACTTAATTTTCCACGAGGGAGCAGTGCAAGCCACATATTTGTTTGTGCGGGTGTGCCAACTTGCTCTGCTGTGTTGCGTAATTTGATGTACAGGTGTATGTGTAGGTTATCAGACTCTGCAAACAGTATAATTTTAACACTGACGAACCTGGCACTTAGTTCTGTCAGATTTATTTCCAGTTTGTGGAACCATTGGCGTTTTAGTCTGTATGTAAATGTGTGATGGTGTGGATTCTGTCTGTCTTTTAATTAGTTGTTTTATTGTTATTCATCTTGTTTACTGTATTGTCTGTGGTATTGGACCATGTGTGTCCTTAATAAAGTTTTGATGATGATGATGATGAATATCACCTTTTCGAGCCATTCTCACACCGACAGAGGCCGCTCCCACGATAGTTGATGGGCATGAGCATCTTACCTCAGACCCGCCTTATATCAGCTGTAACAGTCCAACCTCCATTGTTTCAAATTATTCGTGATCCAGCTTCACCTACAGCAGAAGTGAGTATAAGGGTTTTTTTAATGAATCTTTGTGATCGCCTTTCCTACTAACGTGCTAGTTAGCAAGTTTAGCGGCTAAACACAGTTAAATGTGGCTAAAGTAAATAGGCTCGTCACTCCACAGAGAAGATAGGGGCGGGGCAGGCAGAGTTCATTAACATTTAAAGCAACCTCGACCAGAACAGGATGATTTTTGCAAAGCTGATTTTGACAAGGTAAAAATGGTGTTGTTTTACACTACCACTGAGAATTTTTAACCAAAGTATATTATAGACTTTTCATTAAGACCCTAAAGAATCATATCAACTTGTGGAAAATGGGCATCCGTTGACCCCTTTAACAGTTGCAAAGTTATTACTTATTCAAAAGAATAAGTAATTTGATTTTGGACATAGCCATGCAATGTTAAACTGAAGTATCTTAGCAGGTAGCATAATTAAAATGTCTGCCTTCTGGAACACATATGATGACTTAAAATCCTGCCTGTGTAGGTAGTTCACTAGATTTTGGAACAGAGCTTTTGTGTTTGTGAGTGGGTTAAAGAGAGAAAGAGTGTGCGATATAAGATGGAGGAATAGAGTGTAGTTGTGTGTGAAAAGAACTCTATGGTTGATGGTCCCTCCGGAGGGCACGCTCCACTGCAGCAGGTTAAGGTGCGGATGAATAAGTACCTGTCCCCGAAGACAAACGGATATGATTTCAGCCATGTCCAGAGGACCATGTGCCCTGGGCAGCTATGTAATGAAGCCTTAGAGATCCTTTTTCCGTCCTCCCCACCTTAAGTGTGTGGAGAGCTTGACCAGCGAACTGAAGATAGACTCCTCGGACATTTGATTAGTTGGCTTCTGAGCAAGAGATCTTTCAGAGAGAACAAAGCGTTCCTAAATTGCTTTGACTTTTTAAGATGACTTGGACAATAGAGAGTTCATTGGTAAACTGATTGTGCCTCCTTGGTGTCTCCTTTTTTCAGGGCTAGTGGTGCTGGCAGAAGTTCACACAATGCTGGCAGAAGAAGGGAAAAAAAAAAAAAACAATTTGCAATCTAAGGTTTCCCTCTTTATGTTAAGTACCCTCTGCCATAACTGAAGTTGTTCTAGGTGACTTCATAAAGTGAAGTGATTTTGAAATAAATCAAAGCTAAGTGGATTTTAACTGCAACTTCGCAAACATTTTTATGCATCGTTAACAATTAATTTAGTAAGTGTTTTTTTTTTTTTCTCGCCGAATATATGCACGTAATATATTACCGTTTGAAAGTCTGGGGTCACAGATTTTTAAAGAAAGAAATTGACAATTTTATTCAGAAAGAATGCATTAAATTAATCAAATGGATTCTATTTAACTATCACCAACTTAGAAAAATATTTTTTTTACAGTGCAGTGTGAGAGAAAATAGAACCCATTGTTATTTCCTAATATACAAGTAGTGAGTAAGAGAAATTGTAAATGATTTATATATATATTTATATATATATATATATATATATAAAACCAATAAATATTCTAATCAATAATAATAAAAAATTAGCCTTACCATTACGAGGTGATATTTGACTCCTTAAAGCGATTTACAGGGGAATTTTGTTTCTACTTTTGTAATGCAATTTTTCTAACTTCATTAAAAGTATGTAATCTTTTATGTCTTTTTTGGTTTGTTTGTTTTAAATGTATTTTATAAGCTTTTTAAAATTTCAAATTAAAACAACAGAATAAGAACAAGTAGAATAAGAATATGTAATAAAATCAGTATTAACAAAATGAATTTGTACTACAGAGGTGGCACAGAAGAACACAAAAGTGGCTTGTAGGTGTATTTTCATATGTTTAATGAGGCTCAGAGATGCCTTCAGTGCGATCAAATTCTTAAATTCATGCTGAGATTAATGTTTTAAATATACAATTTTAAATATAGAAATACTGAATGATTTAAAGAAATGAAGAGATGCTTTAAAATAAAACTAAAACTAGTGGCGGTAAGTCACTGATTTAATTACTGAATCATATTCATTTGATTCGTTCAAACGGCTGATTCATTCTAAAGCAAGCGACTGTCTTTATGAATGGGACATTGGTATTTTGTGTGCTAATTAAAGTGTTTTTCGGATCATTGTTTACTTGTAAGTAGCAAACTTTTATGAGAAATGTTGTTACGGTGCTCAGGGACAACATGTGCTGTTCGAAGCTGTGCTCCCACATCGTTAGCAAGTTTGGATCAGTGAATCTTAAGTGACTGTTAACTAGTGATGTGACATTTGAACCAAGGCATTGGAGCTTGTGTTAAGGGGTGTGCCAGATGAAGCCTCGATTCGAGGCTTGTGTTGTTAACTTAGAAATCAAGAAACCAGTGACAAACAAAGCCTCGTTTCTCTCCAGTCCCTTGCGCGATTCACTTTGTGTCGGTTCGAACCCCCAGATCTTACTTATTCATTTATATTTTAAAATACCCAGTCATACAAGTAAAATGAAAAATACAAATTATTTCAGGAGAATTGAGTATTTGCCATATGCACTTAATGTGTACATTATTCTTCTATTACATCATATAGATTCATACTAGCACTTAATGCCACAGTTTAATGGGTAAATGAGTTTATCAGAGACAGAAATTCAACAAACAAACACACACTGTTAGACTATATTTGTGCACATAACATGAGTCAATCTGTGGAATGCATAAATGTTTCGTCAGACTGTGTTTCTTTTACAGGCCTTTGGCTGCTTTATTTTTGTTCTAACCACCAGATCGCGCCGTTTTCGACACACTCGAAGCTTTGAACCTTTTCCTGAAACAGTCAGAGGAAAATGTCAGTGCTTCACAAGGCTTCATTTGTCCATCACTACTGTCAACTGTTGAATGAACGAGTGTCACGTCCCGCTTGTTTACTACGAACCGGAAGACGCTCCCACTTTTGACGCAAGGCCTCATGGGGCGTAGGAAACTTGTGGATAGTGAATGGGGAAAAATGCAACGCTCATTATGGCAGCGAAGCCCCGCCTTCTGAATAAATGAACCAATCGCTAATTGGTAAAGTCAGCATGTCACTGCAGTGACATGCTATAGAAACTGTCAGCGTTCTTAACGTGCGCTCAGTACTGCGCATGCGCACTTGCTGATCTTGTCTGAAAAAACGACGCTACTGGAGCATAAGGAACAGTATGTATGAGGCAGTTCTTGTCAGATTTCATTGGTGATTTTAAATATGAAATTTAATCGTAGCTTGGTGAACAATTTTGGAGTATTTGATGTTTCCCCATTCAAAGCTGGAATAGGAGCTGCACTTGCCTGCCCGAGAGGCGTTTCAGAGATGGCCGCCGAGTGAAATGACGTGCCTTAAAGGGACTTCGTTTTTAGTCGCAAATGCGACTGTAGAGCATGTACAGTCAAGTTCTAATTTGAATTCCTGTTCTGAATGTAGATTATGCGAGTAGTTAATAAAGACATGTGTTCAACATAATGTGTTGTCTCACCACTTAAGGTGAAGTCAGTGACCTCTAATACGATTGCCACCATCCATAAATTCAGTTTGAATAGCCTTGGTGTAGCACTTATAATATTAAAATAACCTGTCCAGCACTTTGCCAGACCAGGATAAGGTTAATTTAATGTGCAGCAAGTCCAAATGAGATGATTTCATGGTTAACAGACAAGTGGATGAAAAAGATAAAGGAAATTGAGTCCCTCTTTTGAGGAGATAATTAATAATGATCTAGGCCAATGACCCTATTATCCTCTCGTGATAACCAGTCGCCCCCTGTATTGTAAGATGGGTCAGAAGTAAAAATATATTTAATTGTACATTTCGTCTTTTCTCAACTGACGACACATTTTCCTTAATATAGTTTTCAAAATATCCAACTGCCCTGGAGCGGCGTAGGTATTCATGCTGGTCTAAGCTGGTCTTTTCATCTGGGGCATCCTCTATCTCTCTGTCTCTGTCTGCCTGTTTCTCTCTCAGCAAGATGAACTGTGACATGAAGATTTGTTTTTAGCCCCCACTGCCGCTCGCTAGTGTCGTAAAGCCTAGTGGAAACATTAAACACAGTAGAGAGGATGCAGCTAGTGGGAGATTCACAGCGTGAGAGCTCACTCAATCAGCGCTCAGCTGCGGGCCTCAGATCCGGTCCTTTGGATTCTGCTCACAGTTCCTACCAGGCCACATATGACTCTGTCACTCAGAGCATCTATCTAGCTCTGGAATTTGATTTAAAGAACTCCCATCAGACAAAAATAGTGCCAGTTCCCTCTAATCAGTAATCAGTAGACCGAACCGGAAACTGGCATGTATTGACTCATGTCAAGCTTTTGAGTGACTTAAGTCTCAGGCAGGGGTAGACGTACGCTAATCAAGCTCAGCACCAATTGATTTCTCTGTTAGATAAACGGAGGTGGAGGTAAACTAAAGGAGTATTTGGGGATTTTTCTGACCCCTTTTCCCCATTTCCAATTAGGAGAGTCTTTCAAACTTTTTGATGCTAAGGACCTCCAAATATGTTGATGATCTTGCGAGCAGCTGTGTATTTTATGAATTAAGGAATAAACATTTGTACTGTGTGTGTGTGTGTGTGTGATAATTATAAAGGGTTACACTATAAAGACAACGTGTGCAAAATTAATTAACTGGCTTTTGTATTATTTGTGTTTGTCATATCAAAGCCAAAAGATTACAAATATTATTTGGAATTTTTTTCTGTACTCTTACATGAAAAACTAGAAGATAGAAACGATGTGTAGCACTATTTTAATTCACTTGCAACATGCTTGCGTGTTACTGAACCTTGCATATTGCAACTAAGTACTGACATATACTTAAGAAATATTTCTCTTTTATAAAATTACACTACTGCAGAAAAGTTTGGGCTATTATTATAGAGAGAATAAGTAAGATATTATTGAGAGAAATAAAACTAGTATTAAGTTTGTCAGCCATTTGTAAATTTAGTCTTAGTATTTTAAATTAGTCTTTTTCCTGTCGAATGTACTTTTTAATTTTTGTCATATTTAGTCAACCTTGTCCTGTTTTTTTAGTCAAGTTTTAGTCGACTATCCCCCAGTTTCACAAACAAGGCTTAAGCCTAATCCTAGACTAAAAAGAAAGTCTGAGCTGTTTGAACTGAAAGAAACTTGCACTGACTGGTCTTAAAATATATCAGTGCCTTTGTTTTGTCTTTAGGTGCACACTAGTAATGCTTTTTCTAAGGAACGTTTACAAAAATTAGCTACATTTCCTAATTGAACAATGACCTAATACTGGCTTAGTCTAAGCCCTGTCTTTGAAACCAGGGGCCAGTTGCATAAACTTAGCCTTTATGTTAAGACGGTGTCTTGAGTACTAGTTTGACCAACTAGCAGTTAGCCAAAGGGTAATCAGTCTTATTTTTTTGGATTCAACTTAGACTAATCTACCCTTTTTCTGTAACTGAATTTAAAAAAATGTATATTTCCAGTTTTCCACTTTTTAAGAATAGTCTAAACCTTTTATGCAACCGGCCCCAGGCCTAAATGTCTGAGCATTTTAGTCTAGTTTTAGTCACATTTATCACATTTAGTCAGTCATCATGCTGTATAATGGTTAAACTGATAAAAATGATTTTTGCTCAATTATAATTGCAATGACTCATGGTCATTTGAGAAATGTATTTTAACATTTCAGGTATTACACTTTCACTAACAAGAACAAATCAATAGAATGCGGACTCATACACTTGGTTTATTTTACTTCATCTTGTGCACTGATTTATTATAGGCCGTTTAATTTATAAATTAAAATCAAAGACTTGATATGCACTCTCTCTGTCTACAGTATGAAGACTGTTAAAACAAACAAACAAACAAACAAAAAAACTATTATAACAGTGAAATTCCTAATAGTAATTTTAATAATTCCAAATTGCAATAATGTTTTTCTATTAAAACAACAGCTGTTGAGTACTGTAAGTGCATTTATTCAAACATAAACAGTCGAGATCTCATGACAGACAGCCTGAATGACACTTTCATTTAAGCTGAACATCTCACATGGAGATCGCAAAACTCCAGCTTGCTTGTTTGTGTGTGTTTTCAGATCATCATTGGCACTTCTGCAAAGAAGAGCAAGTGCACACACATGGTTGCGAGATTGCAAACATTAAGCAAAACGCTGGGCAGAAAATGTATCCTATCTACCTTTTTCCTGAGTAACTGATTAGCAGCGCCATGAAAGATTCTAACTCCTGTTTGGGTGCTTCGTGTTCCGGTCTCCATAGAAACTCATGTTTAAACTAAATATAAAAAATGTGCGCAGGTTTAAAGTTATATTATCATTCTGTAAAATACGTTAATTTGACTAGAAACATCAGAGACCAGTAGTCTGCAATAAAATATTGTCTTCTTTTTTGTGTGTCAATTTTTATTTAGTTTTCATTTTTTTTAAATACATTTTAGTCTTGTCTTTTATTGTCAACGATATTGCACATTGATATAGTCACAGTTATCGTTTATTGACCTTACTGTCATGTCGTCATCATCTCATTTTAGTCATGGGAAAAAGCTGATCAAATAACATTTTTTGTAATAGTTTTGGTTAACAAAATTAACACTAACTAAAACTTTTATTCAGCTAAGGTGCATTTGATCACAAGGGACAGTAAAGACTTACTGTTACAAAGACAAAAATGTATTGTGTTTTCCACAATAATGTGAAGCAGCACAACTGTTTTCAACACTAATAATAAAAAGAAATTTTTAGCATATTTGAACACTAAAGCAACATATTAGAAAGGGTCTTTTTAAAGGATTTCTAAAGGACCATTTGACAAAAAAATAGAGAGGTAGCTGCTGAAAATTCATCTTTGTCATCACAGGAATAAATTTCATTTTAAAATAAATTAAAGTAGAAAACACTCATTTAAAATTGTAATAATATTTCACAATATTACTGTTTTTATGGTATTTTTAATCAAATAAACAGTTTTGATGAGACTTTTTAAAAATCTTACAGACCTCAGGTTTTTGAACGGTATGGTATATGCAGATTTACACATTCGTTTTAATTTTTACTGCTAAAAACAGTGTTGTCAACTGATTTTCAACCAGTCTTTAAAAGACAGAACAAAACACAGAGCAACTTTTCAATTCGAAACCATTGGATCAAGGTTTGGCTAGTGAGCAAAGGTCCAGTTCACAGGTAACCGTTAAAATATATACCTTGCATGTATTGTAAGTTGAATCAATGCATCTGCCAAATGAAAAAATGTAAGTTGGTTTAATCATAATTTTCCACAAGATGATGCAGAGCTTTTAATCAGAGTGTTTTGTGTGAAGGTTATTATTTTAAAGTTGAGCACAGTAGCATATGCTGGTAATGCGTAGAGTTCAAACCGAGATTCTCTGACAGGGAAAGTGAGGGCAGAGTCTGTAATAATAATGGAGACGCTAATGCTGATTATAATTACATGTGTATTTTTTGACAGATGAAAAGGGCCTCATTGGTGTGTTACCGCTGTGCTATGTGTCTGTTTGTATTAATCTCCCTCCCTATAACCTCTCCTGTTAAGACAGAAGTAATAAAGCCATGCAGGCTCCTCATCTTTAAACGGGAGCTCTGTAATGTCCCGAATTCATAGAGTCGTAACTGAGAAATAACAAGCGATGTACATTAACACACCATTGCCTTCCGCAACCCCATCCTGCAATATCATAGCTGTGTAACGTTGCCGTAAACAGCTCCTACCCAGCTGCCACTCCAGCACAGGGACTGTATCGGGTCCCCCTATGTGTCCTCCGCTATAAACACAAGCTGCTGTCTGCTGGAGCCCTGCCCTCCGCACTAGCAGGGGAACCCAATAAGAGATTTCCAGCAGAACTGCAGCCGTAGATTTGCTTTAAATTGGATCCAGTGCACAGATGGAGGCACCGGTGCTTTTGACCCTCCTCCGGCGTGCTGTGGATGTTGTCCTCGTCTTCCCTTTTTAGCTGCATCGAGTGACAGGGTTTCAGTGGAGGTGCAGGCAGCGATGACCCTGCTAATTAAGCCAAGAGCCAAACCACTCTGATTCAAGTTTTCTTGTGTCCTAGAAGTTAAAAACAATGGATTTCAGTTAAATGGTACTTCAAAAGAGAATTTTACAGCAGTGTTGGGAGGTAATTAACTTCAAGTAGTGACACTGCTAACTTGACTACATTTTTCAGCAGTGAGATTGCAGTTCGGTTATTTTTTTAATAGTGTAGATTTCCAGTAACAAGGTACTTTATCCAGCAATTACCGACGAAGAACTGTACATTGCGGTTTTTAAAACAGGAAAAAAACATAACAGTCCCTATACAATGTAGTATGTTTTTGATTATGCAAATGAGTGTTTTATTTAGTTTACATTTTTCGGTTCAGGTTTTATTCTGATTGGAATTATTTATTCATTCCAATCCCCTGATCAAAATATGTTTCGGATTTAAATTATATTAGGGCTGTCCATCGATTAATCGCATCCAAAATAAAAATCTAAATTATATGCAAGTATAAATATGTATATAAATGTGTTTTTTAAAATATATACATGTATGTGTTTGTATATATATGTATGTGTGTATGTGTGTGTGTTTAATTTTAAAGGGGTCATCGGATGCTAAGTTCACTTTTTCATGTTGTTTGAACATTAATGTGTGTTGGCAGTGTATGTACAAATCTACCCTATAATGATAAAAATCCATGCAGCGGTTTTTAATTAATCTGTAAAAATAATATCCCCTTTTTCAAATCGAGCCGTTCTCAGAGGCCGCTCCCACAATATTTGATTACCTCGAATCAGCTGTCACAGTCCGCCCTCTTTGTTTCGATGCCGGAGCAGGGATGTAAGTTAAACAAGAATATCTCCGATTGAGCGATTGAGGTGTTGTGTTGCTGGATGTAATAATGAACACAGTGGTCGTCATTTACTCCTGACATCTGAGCCGCTGAAGATGCAGTAGATTACGTTTGTTTGTGAAGGGAATGCACCTCCCGATCTACATATATCCGTCTATGTTCGCGCAAATCATATATGATCCAGCTTCACTTACAGCAGAAGTGAGTATAAGCGTTTTTTATGAATCTTTGCGATTTCCTTTCCTTATAACATGGTAGTTAGGAAGTTTAGCGGCTAAATGCGGCTAATGTAAACAAGACGGTCTTTTCACAGAGAGAAGAGAGGGGCGGGGTGAGCAGAGCTCATTTGCATTTAAAGGAACAACCCCTTAGAATGAGGTGATTTTTGCTGAGCTCATTTTGACAAGGTAAAAAGGGTGTTGTTTTACAAAACCACTGAGAATTTTTAATCAAAGTATATTAGAGACTTTTCATTAAGACCCTAAAGAATCATATCAACTTGTGGAAAATGGGCATCCGATGACCCCTTTAAAAGCTTTTCCTGCATTTCCTAATTAACTTAAAATGCATAAACGCAAGTTTTACATAAATGCATGTATAGTTTGGGAAACTTTGTACAAAAACATATTATTTTAAGTTTTAAAAAAGTTAAAACACATTATTTTAAAGGGATAGTTCACCCAAAAATGGAAATTACCTCATGATTTATTCACTCTCAAGCCATCCTAGGTATATATGACTTTCTTCTTTTCTTTGTTCTTCAGACGAATACAATCAGAGTTATATTAAAAAATGCCCTGCATCGCTCTTCTAAGCTTTATGATGTCAGTGAATGGTGCGTCCATCCATCATAAATGTAGTCCACACGGCTCTGGAGGGTTAATAAAGGCCTTCTGAAGTGAATCGATGCGTTTGTGTAATAAAAATATCCATATTTAAAATGTAAAATCTCTAGCTTCTGCAAACTTTCATATGTGCGTTCATGAGAGATTGGTGTTCCAGATGATGATGTAGGAAGTAGTTGTAGCGTAGCTCCAGCAAGAAGTGACGAATGCATAAGTGCAAAGGAGAGAGCCAAACAAAACACCGGTTACAAAGTAGAAGTACATTTCCCTTGCTGATTTTTCTTTGCTGTAAACAAAACTAGGTTCTCAAGACTAGCATATTCTCATCGGAGCTTATTCATTAGAGCACTGGAAACGCCATCCTCTCATGTATGTGCAGTTTAATATAACAGGTGTGTTTAGTTGTGTTCTGGCTCGTTAGCTTATCCAAGCTGGTCATTGATCTTAGACCATGTTCCAAATAACAACCATATTGACCATCTGGTATTTGTTTTCGCATCTACTGTGGCTAATGACTAGGGTAGACTAGCTAATTCTATTAGTTAAAGATGGACTTTCCAGTCATTTCATGTTGTTTTTCTGTTTCAGTTATGCATTGAAAACATCAAAATCATGATATTAAGTCTTCTTTAGCAGCTCATGACTGAAGGGCTACCTACAGTAAAGATGCTTTCATGTGAAGCTTTACTGAAAGTCTCTTTTTTTTGCTCACAGTCGGTCTCACCTTCAACACCCCCCACCTTAATTCCCTCCGGTTCCCTCGCCCCAGTCCCATCTTTCAGGGACGCTTTGATCCTGCAGTCTCAACGCCTCCCCGCTCCGGTGGAAACGGTTTGATGTGGGGAAAGGCCGCTTGGGCAGGGGGATGAGTGTGCAGCAACTCTTCCTCTGTGAAATACATCTTTTATTTAGCGCAGCCCTGAGACAGCACTTCTGCCTCGCCACACTGCAGTGATAAATGTTCTACACAGGTTTCTGCTGCCGCCCACTCCTGAGCGCTGTTAGCACACATGCTAATGCATTCCTTCTGCTACACGGTCGTCACAGTTAATGGTGAAGGTGAAAACAAAATGGTTGATAATGCTAGGGGTAAGAGAGTTTATATTCAGTCTGATACTGAGTGATGTCCCTGATTTTGACGTCAGTACAGACATTCCTTAATAAATAAAATCAATTTGTGATTTCTAAAGACAAAATGAGTAATTATAGTCATTTCACATTATATTTAAACTTTTAGGCTCATAATAGACTCATATTAACAACAGTTATAGAACACGATCCATCTTTAAACAACTTTTAATTTAAATGAAAGTGTCTGTATGTAAACAAATGTGTCACAGCTCATTTTAACAAATGTCACATTAAGCTTGATCGTTGTTTAGTGTGAAATAACTCTCTGTAATCTCTCTTTCATGACCTCTGGCAAACACCACTGTCTACTTGAATGAGTGGTGTGATTGAATGCTCTGTAACTGCTTGTGTCCTTTCAGCATTTCTGCTCAGCTTCAGTTGAGCAGGAGAAACAGTTCCAATCTTACATGACTAAGGTTTGTTTGCTTCAAAGGTTGTGTTATGCATTAATTTGCATTCATTTCCATGCTAAAGGAATAATGAATCACATTTTATTGATTTTTACTTTTTTATTTTACATTTTAATAAACTACTATTTTAAATTTAAGGGACACATTTATGGTCCAGTTGCATTTAAAAGGTGCACCAAGTGAGCAAAAAACTTTTGAACAAGTGTTTTTTTTTTCTTTTCACCTTCATGTCCTTATGTAAAACTTTTTTCTTCATCTTATGCTCACCAAGGCTTCATTTGTTTGATTGAAAAGTGTAGTAGTAAAAACAGTAATATTGTGAAATATTTTTGCCGTTTAAAATAACAAATTCTTTTTCAGCAGCCATTACTTCAATCTTCAGTGTGATTCTTCAGAATCACACTGTCATTTTCTGCTTCTTCTTACTATCACCAGTGTTGAAAACAGTTGATTAATTGAATGTGTCCTAGCTGAATAAAATTAAAAATCTTACTGACTTCAAACTTGTAAACTGTAGTGTTTATAATCATGACATGAAGACTTCATGTCAGTAACCTAATAGAAGTCATTTCATCTCACATTGAGCAGCCATGTTGAGATCACATGACCAGTTGATCAAAACCTGCAGAGTACTTAAAGAAGTTCACTTCCAGAACAAAAATTGATAGATAATTTACTTACCCCCTTGTCATCCAAGATGTTCATGTCTTTATTTCTTCAGTCATAAAGAAATTATGTTTTTTGAGGCAAACATTTCAGTTTTTATTTTTATTTTTATATATTTTTTTTCCCATATAGTGGCCTTCTATGGTGCCCGTGAGTTTGAACTTCCAAAATGCAGTTTAAATGTAGCTTCAAAGGGCTCTAAATGATCCCAGCCAAAGAAAGAAGGGTCTTATCTATAGAAACGATTGGTTATTTTCAAAATCGTCTGAGGCTGCATTTAAACTGCATTTTGGAAGTCGCGGGCACCATA
Organism: Labeo catla; assembly: GCA_012976165.1. Lineage (NCBI taxonomy): Eukaryota > Metazoa > Chordata > Actinopteri > Cypriniformes > Cyprinidae > Labeo > Labeo catla. Next base: position 449,226 of record VONZ01000198.1, read on the forward strand.
GAAGTCCACTATATGGAGAACATTCCTCAAAAAAAAATTTTTTTTAATTCTTTACGACTGAAGAAAGAAAGACATGAACATCTTGGATGATAAAGGGGTGGGTAAATTACCTGTAAATTTTTGTTCTGGAAGTGAACTTCTCCTTTAATCTTAAAGGGATAGTTCACCCAAAAATGAAAATTCTGTCATTAATTGCTCACGCTCATGTCGTTTCAAACCTGTAAGACCTTCATTGATCTTCAGAACACAAATTAAGATATTTTTGATGAAATCCGAGAGCTTTCTGGACTATTTTAATGATGTCCTTGTTACCTTGTTGGACCTTAAGCGTGTCAGTTGCGTTGCTGTCTAAATCGGATTTTATCAAAAATGTCTTAAATTGTGTTTTGAAGATGAACAAAGGTCTTATGGGTTTGGAACAACATGAGGATGAGTAATCAATGGCAGAATTTTCATTTTTGGGTGAACTAACCCTTTAATAATACATTTCTACAGTTGCTTCCGTAAAGAAAATGGTAATTGCAAAAAAGTACATCCTGCGCCTTTAAGAAAACATGTATGTGTGTGCGACTGCGACAGGTCACATAAATGAATGTAGTTTGAATTATTTTGTCTGTTGTTGTTCAGATATCCGGGGCATAGAGAACTTCCTGGACCAGACGTCTCAGCAGGGGATGGATGTGTCTCTCCAGAAGGTGGAGTCCAATATTAACATGATGATCACTGGAATGTTCCGGACCATGAGGGTGGAAGAGCTGCATCGCTACAGGGACACACTGAGGCGTGCTGTGCTGTTCATGAGCCCCGCCACCGCCAAGGCCTTCATTACCGAGGTACATTTACACATGAGGATGTATGAATACATATCACACACGAGCGTCATAAATGTTCACACTTACATTTCATACAAATGGCTGCCGTTACACTAATAGATTTCTTTGCACTGCACAGATGCAAGTGGCCCTCAAATCCAGCCAGCGGGCGTTTAGCACAAGGCCTTCAATCTGTCAGTCCAACCGGCATTTAACTAGTTCACATAATGTTGATCTGTAAGGCTCACAGCTCCAGGCAGAATATGATGTCATGGTAAATTGAATATTTTCAGCGCTCTTATGGCAGATTAAATACAGTATGTGTCAATGCGTTCACTCTGACACTTTCACTTTTTTATTATAATGCAAAGCTTTAGCATTTTCCATTTTGGCCTGAGTCCCTTTCTTCCTATGGGTCATAGTAATTCATTCTGATTGAAAAATGTCACTTGTTTTAATTGGCAATATTTGTAAGGAAGCCATTAAATGGCTTTGCGCTCTCTCTGATAACTCTCTCTGGGAATTAAACCATGAAGTATTGCTTAATCTTACATGCTATTCTCATTCGCCTTTAATTAAAAATATCCTGTGAAAAGCAATCAAAATCCAATTTTGGTTGAACGTGGAATAGGACAGGAACCATCAGTAGTGGTTGAAACTGCAGGCAGCTGTAATGACTCTTGGGTGTGGGGATGATAAGTTGATCAGGAGGAGCTCAGAGTCTTAAAAGATACGCACTTCAGCTGGGAAATCATCACAGAAAATTTAAAGCAGCTTATTGTTTTTGTTATTGGATTTGACTGGGAAAATGCTATTCTCGCAGTGTGCTTGGCTACCTTGTGGGGACAAATTATTTTGGGGGAATATATTAGAAACCATGTGTTGCTCAGGCTTGTGTTTTGAAAGGAGACAATCATATTAGAATCTAAACCTGAATTGATAATTGGTAAGTGAGCAGTTTTTAGAGTCCTTCATGACACCGACAGAGCTTACAAAGGATCAGGGCTCGAATTGAAAAAACTGACAAAAAGCATCCCCTCTGTAAAACCACCATCCCACATTACCATCCCCTTTAGATTAATAATGCTGTGTATTATGTAAAACCTGTGCAAATCAAATATTAATATTCTCTACGTATAATACATTACGCACTAAATAATAGTGACTGGCCAATCAGAACTCAGTATTAATGAGCTCCATTGGAAGTTTTCGTCATTATTCACGCAAAAAAACGCAACTTCTGACGTTCTTTAAAAACAAGATAACATAAGGTATGAAATTTTCTTGTTTAGACTTTACATTCTCCTGACATAATGTTATTGTGCTATGCTATGTGTGACTGTGAGGACGATGGCAAATCTGAATTTTTAAGTCATTACTTCAGTCTTCAGTGTCATATGGTCCATCAGAAATGTCAGTTATGCTGATTTGATGTTCAGGAAACATTTATTATTATCAATGTTAAACATGGTCGTGCTTCTTGATATTTTTGCGAACCACAATAAAATTTATTTTAATTATTCTTTTATATTTTTTTATTTTTTGGAACAGTGTAGAAGTCTTCCCTTTCAAATTTGATCAAATTAATGCAGTCTTGCTGAGTAACAGTTATTTTCATAAAAAAATATTACTAATCCCAAGTATAGACCTTATGCGTCAGAGAAAACAGAGTGCTACAGGGTGTGTCACTGTTGAAGAGTAATTATCTGGTGAAGTGGATTTACTTATTGTAGCGTTAACAAACGTTATCATGTGCATTGTAATGTTCAAAGCAGATGTCATAAGAAATGTCAGTAGACTGGGAAGGTTTTAAAGTGAGCGTTTCATTCATAAATTCATACAAACTTAACTTGACGCAGTGGAAAGACAAACGGAAGACAATAAGTGCAGCACTGAAAAGGGGCAGATCTACAAAAGATCTATGAATTAATTAAATACTGTAACTTTAATTTCCACGATTTAAATTCTCGTAACATTTCAACGTTATTCTTGAAATATTTCGACTTTGTTCTCGTAGTATTTCGACTTTATTCTCAAAATATCTCAACTTTATTCTCGTAGTTTTTTGACTTCATTCTCATAGCATTTAGACTTTATTCTCGTAATATTTCAACTTTATTCTCGTAATTTCAACCTTATTTTTGAATTATTACGACTGTAATCTCATAATCTTGGTTTTTTTACATGGCGCTAAAATGTCATCGTAGTAGTGTTTTTGTGTTAAAAAAAAAAGGAAAGAATTAGTAAACAGTTGTAGCCTTATTCCTGGGTTTGATTGCATGCAGTGAGTGTGTTCAGGTTTTCCAGCACCACAGCAGGGAAGACTATTAAACATCTGTTGTGAGCGTTCATTACCAGATCTTGGAACTAAAGCTGCAGTGTTCTGGTTTGTTCAGGAACTGTCACATAAAAGCAGTGTATCTGGCTTATCTAAGGCTTTTGTCTGCACTATAAAGCTGATTTAAAGGCCAGTTCATTGTTCAAGAGACATTCTGTGTATAGTTAGAGACAAATTGCTCCTATTAGAAGTCATGTTTCAGCATGCAGCTGCTTCTCAGGTGTTTTATGGACAATTGTGAACATATTTTACTAGGGCTGGTATTTAATAATGACAAAATGAAGAATCGCATTAGTCGCAGGACTGTGCTTCACCACATGTGGTTTGTTTGAAACAACCTTCAGAAGTTTCTCAAAAAATCAGAAAAGACTGCCTTTATTGTTTAAGTCTCCAATGTGCAGTACTGGAGTTTGATGAGTCACATTTATTGAAATAATTGATGCTCTCCTATTCTTCTTGTAGAAGTTTAACAGAGTCTTTTACGAGCTAAGACAAACTCTAATGTGTGTGAATCTGTGGACCGGATTCTGTGCACGGCCAATGGAGCCCCATTAAATAGTCTATGGCAGATACACATGTCAAGATTAATGTTCATTGATATCTCTAAACACGTCATTTTAGGGCCTGCTTGACGCTTTATGAAAGCATCATAGGCTTTGTTTGCATTTGGGAAAGATTTGATTGATTATTGGGCATGTAATTCAATTTCAATTGCCTATACCTTCAAACTCGTCTGGATCCTGTCCAGCATCGACAAAGAAAGCTCAAATGCATCCAGTAGCTTGTGTGCTATCTGTCAGAAGTAGTCTGAGACTGAAGTGATGAAGTCAGATTACGAATGGTCTTTCTTGGGTGAAGGGTCCCAGGCCAGGCATTTAACAGGAAGAGATCAGCCTCACGGTGGACAGACAGAAGACATGATGGAGTATGTCAATGAGGCGAGAGGTGAGGACATGGCTCGAGCAGCCGCCTGTCTGTGTGATGTGTGTATGGTGAACAGTCTGAGACACATGTCCATCACACTTGCGCTGACAAGCTGTCAGAGTATGGAGGGAAACCATCCACTCCAATAGACAATTAAGGTGTAGTGTTTTGAGGAAACATGATGGGTTGCGTAGCTTTTTCTGTCAGTTCAGTCTGTAACTTTAGTACTTTAACTTTTACTGTAAGATTGAGATTTTTTTATATATAAGGGGCGTTTCCACAGAGGAGGCAAGAGAGGCAGTATCTCCTTAAAATATTGAATGAGAAAAAAAACAGCAGGTAAAGTTACAGTGGGCCTTTTCAGGGGTTTAAGCACATAGTTCTGAAACCCTATTGTAATTGTTAGAATGGCCAAGGATCAGCAATCTCCATGTAAAACTGATCAGGCAGACCAAACCGTAAGTCGTAGAGACTTGAAACCTGGAGAGATGGTAGTACTCACATTGTCTACAACATCACCAAGGCTCACCCCAATCGGCCTGATGGGGGCGCTACTGCGATCAAAAGTACAAAACCTTTTAGATACCCAAAAAATTAAGGGTGACGGATTAATCCGAGGCATGTGTTTTTTCTGGCATGAGCCAAGGATTCCTACAGTGCAGGAAGATTCTTTTGGAGAATAAATATAAATATTTCTCAAATAAAAAAAATGTAAAAAAAAATAATTTTCAACTCTCCATCGCAAAGGGACACAAAAACGTTCTAAAGTGTAAACTTTCTTTACTGAAGTAGCTATAATTTTTGAACAGAATGAGATTTGCCTCATAACACGTATGTAAGAGCTGAATTCTGAGGTCACACGAAAAAAGTCGCTGAGCTTGGCCACTTGGTGGCGCTATAAGGGAAAAAACAGCCATAACTATGCAACCGTATGTCCTATCGACGTGAAAGTCTGTGTGCACGCTTTTGGTCCAAAGTGCCAGAAGCGTCTATACGGACATTTGCATATCTCAAAAAATATGGCTGCCATAGGCAGATGAACTTTGAGCACCTATTAGACAAGGTTAACTGAGGCTGATGGGAACTAAACTCAGTGGGCCTGCTTGCCTTACGGCCCTAAAGGTCTGTGAGAAATCGGCCATATGGGGTTGATAGTATTTTTCAAGGCTGTAAACGATTGTATATTGTGCGGTTTTTCACACATATGCACAATATTTATTTCATATAATATACCTCCTCATTCCAAACAACTTTGCCTCTAGAACTGCTGCTGTCAATTAAACCGTTATTTAAATTATGAGAAGATGTAAAAAACCTACTTTTGCGAACAAGTCCTAGGTTTTTCACTTAATCTGGAAAAAAAAAAAAACACTGCAGTGCAATTCTCTGGACTCTCTAGGTCAATAATTATCAAAAAATGTTAAAATGTACCCTTTGGGAAGCTATAATGGGGTCATTTAGAAAAGGGGCCTGTCCAAATATACCCAAAAGCCTATAAAGCATAAATAAAAACTCAAAACTTCACAAAACCTGGTGAGCACATGTTTCAAGTGATAATAAGTAAGCATGTTTTAGGGAGATCGGACCACTGTAACAGTCAAAACAGTCAAAAAAAAAAAAAATCATATTTCTATGGTAAATGACCTGGATTTGCCAAAATTGCTTTTTTAATCATTAATTTAGGTGGTTACAGGCTTGCTAAATAATATATAATGTCTTTATATGTGCTTAAAGGCCTTAAAGTGCTTGAATCCCGCTAACTGCTGCTTGCAGCTATATTTTTTTATTTTAATGATAATGTAAGTAATGTTTATTTAACCAATTTAACCAGTTTATTTCATTTTTTACACAAAAATCAAAAATACATTTCATCAAGTTGAGTTTGATCATTTCCTACTGTGAACGCCGTACCTAAGAACTATTTTATCATCATCATTTGCAAACATTGTCATAATCAGCCACCAGAAAATAAGCTTGCATACAGACACTAGTCTGACATGTGCAAGATTTCAGCATAACCAGCTTTGTCAGATCATTTTCAGTTTGCATTTAGAAATGAATATTAAAGTCCTGTTGTACCGTGTAGCTCTGACAAAAAATCAGCACATTAGTTCCACAATCCTTTCTCTCGCTACCACAGCAAAAATATTTATTCATTTATTTACATTCAAAGCTGTCAGGACGAGGCAGCTGCTGTTTCCCATCAGCCCGTGGACTGTGCGTGAATCACAGGCCTCTCTAACTCGTCAACGTCTGTGGTCAGTCCGGCTCAAGGTTACGATGGCGACTGATGGCCTTATCCTCACACACACACTCACTCACACACACACAAACATGCACGGGCACACGCAAACACACATGCAGACGTGTTTAGACAAGCCTCTCTAACCACCACCCAAGGTCACGCGCACAGAAGCCAGACAAACACAGCGGGTGAACTCCATCGGCACTCGCTGCGACCTTAAAAGCTCTGATTGGATAAGCGGTAAACACTGCAAATGGGAAATTGGAGCATCTGTGTGATCCACACTGGAAAAATAAAGGATAAAGCAAGACATTACAGAAGCGTGGCAAGATAACACATGACTAAAAGGGTGATGTTCATATCTGCTTTGAAGGTTAAACAGACAAGAGGCGATGATTGCTTCCTCTTCAACAGAGTCGCTTATGATAAAGTTATGATAAACGGAATTTTGCGAGGTAGTTATGTCATTAAAATTCTTTTAGATAGAGTTGCCAGGCTTCTCTCTTTTTTCCATTTACATGAGTTTACATTTGAGGTGTTCATTCAAGGTGACAATTTGGATGTGAGGACTCCGCTGAGCTCTTATGCTGATTGACGTATGAGAAACTTTTCTGCTGCTCAGACAAATCCTTTCCACAGCAGCAGGAAACGGAGAGGCCTTTTCAAATGCATTATTTAAAATGGAGGACAGGAGATGATGACTGCTCAGATTCATTGTATGTTTTATAGTCGGCCAGACATCACTGGTGCCTGTGCCGTGGTGACAGACAAGGAGAGCCTTACCAGGTACAAAGAGTCTTTGTGATGAATTATAATGAGCAGCGCTGCCCTTTTGCCATAGAAATTAACGAAGACTGAATGCGCGAGACTGCGTGGTTTTCTGAATCCATGAATTCATATGTGACAATATAATAATGAGAGTCCCCATATGAAAGGAAAATCTCTTTAGTATCTTGGTTGTTTTACTTGGACAGCAGTGTGATTGAATGGGGGACAGAATAGAAGCTTCTTAAAGTTTCCTGCTGCTTCTCTCTCTCTCTCTCCCTCTCTCTTGCTTTAGGATTATGTGCCATGCAGAATTAAATTGAGAATGGCTTAAATTCCAATTCAGTTCCTGAATTCAAATTCAAAGAAATACTAAAGGTTCCAAGATGTTCATGTATGTTCTTGCTTCGTTGAAAAGAAAGTAAAGTTTTTGAGGAAAATTTTCCAGGATTTCTCTCCGTAAAGTATAGACTTCAATGGGAATAAATGGGTTAAAGGTCCACATTGCAGTTCCAATGCAGCTTCAAAGGGCTCTACATGATCCCAGCCAAGGAATAAGATTCTTAATCCAGCAAAATGATCAGTCATTTTGTTAAAAAAAAAAGATTAAAATCGTATACTTTTTTAACCACAAATGCTTGTTTTGCACTAGCTCTGACACAGGCGGAAGTACTGACCCAGTGTTTACAAAGCGAGCGTGCAAAAAAAGTCAAACGCCTATTACAAAGAAAAAGGTAAAACAATTATGTCAGATGATTTTGAAGTTGGAGGACAAAATGAGATGGAGTTTTTTGCCTTACCCTTTCTTTTTGAACCAGAGTACACAGAAGAAGAACTAACCATGCATGAACTTTCCAACGTGATGATGTAATGCATGAATTCGTAGACGTGCATTGCAAAGCTAGTGCAAGCCGAGCATTTGTGGTTAAAAAAGTATATACTTTTTTTTATTTTTTTTAGAAAACGACCAATTTTTTTGCTAGATAAAACCGTTATTCCTCAACTGGGATTGTGTAGAGTCCTTTGAAGCTGCATTGAAACTGCAACTTGGACCTTCAACCCGTTGAAGTCCACTATAGAGAAAAACCATTGAAAAAACTGACTTGTTTCTGGGTATTAGGACTCTGCAGCACTCTATTGCAATTCAGTACATTCCTCTTTCTGTCATTTGCAATTCAAGTGCCATATCTCCCATCAATTTTAATATGAGCATTTCTGTCCACTTACAGGCTTTATACTCATATCAACAATTGGCTTGTTTCTTTTTAATAGGAACTGTAGTAGAATCGTCTACAACAAAGTTGATTTTACTAGTCAGGATGCTCAAAAAGAGCAATGTTTGATAGCATAGTGTTTACACATTATGGAGAAGTCAGCCTACAAATGTTAGACTCTGCTTATTAAGCTAGGAGTATATTAACATTGAGAAAAATGACACACTTTAACTTAACTGAAACATAATTTAGAACTCTGAATCTTCTGAGCCTTGAAAGAGCAGCCAATGAATGCTAAATTTTCCATCATCGTCGCCATCATCATGATGCAATAAACGTTTATGATAGTCCCTGTTTATTTAACTCAGTACTATGTTGTTGCAGCAGAAAAAAGAATTTCTTTACATAATGCTGACAGATCAGTAAATCATCCAGTGCTGTGTGAGCAAAGGCTTGTGTTTATAGCACAAGGCCCAGCAGCCACATCCTTGCGTGATCACCGGGCCACAGCAGCGGCTGATCGGGATGTTACGAGCGGAGATGATTCTTGGAAATGGGGGTGGAGGCACTGATTGACGTGTCAGCTTTTTTATCGGGGTGGATGGCCACGGCTGTCAGCTAGCGAGCGTTTCAGCCCGCATGATGGATTATTTACAACTCTTGCACCGGCGTTGCTCGCCACATCCTCCGAGTCTCTCCCGTACATTACATGGCCAATTACACCACGCTGGCCATTTTCTCATCTCAATCAAATTATCTCTACCTTGTGTTTAATTTCAGTCGCAAAGAGCTCAGTCGTTTTTACATGGGTCTGTGGAAACAATATATCACCCTGGGAGTCCTGTTGAATGGGCAAACAGGCTGCCATAAAGCAGTCTTTGGAAAATAGATAACACAGCTAGTGCTGGCTTTTTTGATTAAAGTGGAATGAAGGATGAAGAATGAAATTACTCGTGCTGGTATTTCTCCTTAATTCATGCACTTTACTTAAATGGGAAGCTCGCTACTAAGATGTCTGCAATGGTGAGAGAAGTGCATTTGTAAATTCATAAATTTTCCCTTGACGTAGATGGAACCGCCACAGACCTTTTCTCGACAGAATGACGAAAGGTGTATTTACATTTATTTATGTACATATTTATTTTTGCATGCGGTATGTCATTGATTGTTATTGATTCACAGGGATGTTATGGATTAATGAAATTCTAACGATTATTACCGCCATCAGCAACTTTTCAATTCACAGACGGAAAGCCTGTGCTCCTTCAAACCGAAAAATTTCCTGCCTCGTTTGGAATTTGCATTGGATTTACGTATAGTTTTGTGCCGGTTGCCTCAGGACAGTCTTATTTCAATACCATGTATTTTCATTTATTTCTTTGCTATTAATGCTGCAAGTCTCCCAAAGAGGAGCTTGATGAATAGTGACACAAACATGGTATGTGCTGATAAGCTTACAGTGGCTGGATTACTCCCATAATCCTCTTCCGGCTCATGGTCCCATTACCCACTGCACAAAGACCTGTGCAGGGGTCACACACCAGGTCACGATTGCATTGTCACCACCCATCGTACTTTGCTTCTGTCACCATCGGCCAGGTGCAAACAGCACTCTGTTGGAGTGTTAGATGATATCTGGGGACCTTCCTCTTGTGGCAGATTGCTGGATGTTGGATTAATGCGGTTTTGTAGGGAGTAGAGGGGCGGCACGCTGGCACCAAGTGCTCTGGCGAAAGCCCACGGGACCAGGACTGAACTATTGCACTTATAAAAAGAGCTCTTGATTATTCGAAATGCTGTTTTTGATTGGTGCAAGTGTACTTGCTACACAGGGAATAATGAAACAGAACCAACATCTGATGATTTTACGGGGATGAACAAACTGCTTTTAAGCACCTAACACGAAACTGAGCACTGAGTGGATGGGGTTGTGAATGTTTTCACAAACTGAAGCGTTGCAGATTGTTTTTTATTTGTTTGTTTGTTTCCCTCATAAATGCCCATTCTTTCACACCCTTAAAAATAAATGGTCCAAATGAGGAGTTTTACAGCAATTCCATACAGTAGAGTAACCATTTTCTGTTCCCTAAAGAGCCTTTCATTGAACAGTTCTTAAAAGAACTACTTTTACTTAGTGTGAAGAACATTTTAATAATCTGAGTAGCCCTTTTTCCTCTATGGAACCCTGGGTATGAAGACTTGTATGGCTTAATATAACGTAAATGATGTGTCTTACTGAAATATGTAGTAGAAAACCCATGAAAGATTTACGTTTCTTAAAAAATCCACATCGTTTTATGCATATTTTATACTGTGGGGGGCACTACTATGATATGAAATGGACTCAATGAGCTTCTGTCGCTACCTGTTGCTATTTTTACCGCAACACAACTCGGAAAATAAAATGATATGGAGACCACAACTACTGAAAGAGTTTACAGGTGGCGTTAGGGTTGGGTACCGAAATTGATACTCTTACACTGTAAAAAGTTTTTATCAACAAAGTTTTTTATCAAAGTTAAATCAACTTAAAATTACAAGTCATTTCAACTTACTAGAATAAAATGAGTTAAAATGAACTAGTAACTTTTTAAGTTGAAACCGGTGACAACTTTTTACAGTGTAAGGGTACAGACCAAATTGCGTCTGTACTACCGAAAACCAATTCACATTAAATCAATCGGTACCAAATTTTGGTACCTGATAACGCATTTGGGCACATACGTTACAGAGAGAGAGAGAGTGACGTGATGTCACCCCTGCAACTTGTTCAAACACAACACACAGGGCAAACTGAAATGTTCTGTAGTCTGGTTACATTTCTAGGGCCATATGGATTCCACAGAAACGTGGATGGGATCGCTCCATTCATAAAAACCGAATTTACTTTATAGCGTGGAAAGCCATGAAATTCGTGAATTTTTGGGTGAATAAAAGTAGGTCTGTCACTTAATTTGAATCATGATATATGCTAGTGTCTAGTGTTAAAATGCAAAAGGACGGTTTCAATATAAATCCCGCTTGTTCCGCTTGTCTCTGTATGTATGAATGTCAGAGACGCGGTTTTGTTTACTACATAAATACTGAAGTACATGTGACGCTTGCGATGATTTTCAGCCTCTGAGCCTTAAGATATGACGACATGAACACGTGAACTTAATCTCCAGAGATGCTGTGAGAGTCACTTCATGTGAATTTTACTGTTTCATTTGAGAAAACTAGCATCATTTCATACTGTATAGGTTACACACAGAAACTTCATGGCAACCTATCAAAATTAAAGTACAGTTGAACATTTATTGTGTAACTCTTGTATTACTATTGTACAGTATAATATAAATCTTTATTCCATTTTCTGTCAAATTTAAATAAAACAATTAAATGCTAAAAATAAATACAACCAGATTAACCACTTAATTGTAGAAAAAAAATACAATTATTAAGTTTTTTTAAAGCAATATTTACACATTTTTTTCTTCCATGTATTGATATTAACAGTAAACCAAAAAAGGGTTTAATTTTCATTTTCCTCTTTTTATCGCTAGGAAAAAACAGTGAAGACTTACATTGCTGCTCTTGTTGCCCTTCGACTGAAAATTACAACTAAAAACCAAAATACACAAGAGATGTGTATTCGGAGTTGTGTTGCGGTAAAAATAGCAACATGTCACACCAGTAGCACAACCAGTGCAGCCATTTCACGTCATTGAAATAATGGTGCTAATATTGATAATATTGTTTTATGAGTCTCCTAAAACAGGTTTACATGTATGCAAGGTCAAAAAACACTTTAGTTTTCTCCAAAAATAGATTTAATTTTACCTCACTTCTAAATGATTCGTAAACGACTCCTGCAAAGCAGTTCGAAGAATCAGTCTCTCTAAACCCCTCCTTTCCGTGAGCCCTCACTGCTGTGATTGGCCAGATGGCGCAGTCCTTTATGATTGGTCTACTGCGTACAGCAAGTGTCGGGAAAACAAAACGCCCATTGCCATAACTGAATGACAGCCCTGGAGACTTGTCAATACATAGAAAAGATGGCATCGATTTTACCATAACAATTCGACGATGTGCGTGATGTTCTTGCGACGATGAAACGGTTAAAGTGGCTGATCGAAAAGTTGGCACAGACTATCGTGGAAACTGCTCCCAATTTGCTTATGTAAGCGAACTGTGTACACCTCTATATTCTAAACTTCAACATTGTATAATGCATTAAGCGGCTTTTTACACCGAAAGCGGAAAGCGCTGCCCTGGCCGCTGGGTTCAGTGCAGCCCTTCAGAGCGCAGCGGCAAAAGTTCAACTAATTTGAACTTTGAGCGCGGCTTGCGCGCCAGTGATGCGCTCGGCTGCGCGTTCGCTTTGGTCGACGCAGAAACAAGTCATCCTCGCGCGGCGCGAGCAATTGAAATGAATAGGTTTCACAGCGCAGCGCTTTCCTTAATCGGTGTGAAAGCCGCTTCGTGCGCCATCCTTTATCATTACCCCAACTAATGACACAGACAGACAGTCAAGCTGCATCAGTCACAAATTTTTAGCCTACAGTGGGTCCACAGCTGAACAACAGAACTACAGAAGTGAGTTAGCCGGTTAGCAAGACATGTGCAGGGTTGTTACACAACATAACATACACAACTACGTATTTTGAACGAGCGCTAGAAAATACAATCTTTGTAGATTCATCTTTTGGAAGTGAATATAAAACAAATTTGCTCTCACAGCGTACGATACAGCATCTTCTCGACATGACGTAAACCACATGGAAATTTTACTGTGTTTGTGGGCGGGCAAGTTGTTTGCGACGTGGAATGTGGGCAGACATTATGCAAATGTTACTTCGTGACGTGCAGCCGTAACAGAATAAGATTCGATTGTGAGCCAACTTTTTTTTTGATAGACAATAACTTTATCGTGCACTGTCGACTTCACAACAGATAGTTTATGTTCACATACAGCTACATGACACACTGCATGAAAAGACATATTTGAAAAGGCATAATAGGAGCACTTTAAATAACATAAATCTATTATGGGTTTTCCACTACAAGTTTCAATAAGAGACATCATTTACGTTATATTAAGCCATGCAAGTCTTAATACCCAAGATTTCCTTTAAAGGTTCTTTATGGAATCATAGATGGCAATAAAGAGACTTTATTTTTAAAAGTGTTGAAAACAAACATCCATTATAGCAACATTCAGACTCATAAACTTTGAAGTAATAGCAGAATACTGACAAGGACATTATTAGAGGTGAGTTGAAACAATGTTTTTGATATTTCACTAAACTTCCCCTGTGAGTTATCTTCTCACAAAGAGTGAAATCACAACCATAGCAGCTCTGTTAGGGTTTTGCTGCACAAAATTTGTGTAGAGGAAGAGAAAAGGTTACTTGTAAGTCAACAACTTTTTCTGTTTTCAACAGCATATTGGTGCCATGTTAAAAAGTGAAAATATACACATGAATGTAAATAATAGACCTTTTATGAGAACAAAATCATTACGTTTGAGAATAAAGAAAAAAAGAAAAAAAAAGCAATATTTTGAGAATAAAGCGAAAGTTATAGTGTATATTTTTTTTCACAACAGAAAAAAAAAAATCAAAATACTGAGAAAATTGGCGTTAAAGTTGTCCAAAGTTTTGATATATTTATGGTAGGAAATGTACAAAATATCTTCATGGAGCATGATCTTTCCTTAATATCCTAATGATTTTGGCATAAAAGAAAAATGTATAATTTTGACCCATACAATGTATTTTTGGCTACTGCTACAAATTATACTATCTTATACATCTATATTACTATTATACTATATTATACATCTACTTATGACTGTTTTGTGGTCCAGGGTCACAAATACCAGCTTTCTGAAAATATATATATATATTTTTTTCTTATTTTCATGTTCTTATAAGATTATTCTCAAAACATTTATCTGACTTAATAAGTGTATGCATGTATACATGCATGTCAGTTTATGTAATTTTTATTATGACATCAAAAAGATGGTATATTTATTTGAGAACATACCACGATTTTAAAAAGGAAAAAAAAAAGTAATAAAAAAAGTAACCAGCTCTGACCTTTTTATACATTCCATGTGGGTGTTCAGAGTAAAAATAAAATGAAAAATTCTTATTTATCTACTGCCGTCGTACTTGTTCCACACTTTGCTCAGTGCGGTTCAAACATGGTAATGGAGAGAAATTACTTCCATGTTGCCCGTTACAGCTTCTTGCCTCTGCTGTCAACACACGGGCCTGCGAGGCAATTATTTGACTACATTATAATTATTTCATGTTAGGAGCTGCAAAGATGACTGCTCGGGGAAAGAAACATGGGAAATCCTGTCACTTAAAGTAAGCAAGACTCAGCAAAGACAGGCCTTGCTGTTTCAGCTGATTTGTCAAGAGTGCAGACACTTGATTATACTGTGTTCATCTATTAGAACACAGGTGATCAATAGCTCTGATAGGTTGCATTTTGTTGTGACGCCCTGAAGCTCGTCATGTGTTTGCTGTGGCTTGCCCTTGATGCCAGAGTGCCAGTTTATAGCTACAGTAAATCAGCAGCATATTTACAATGAGATCAGGATGGAATTATACAGGCAGTTCTGGGTAATTAAGCTTAAGGGGGGATGCAAGAAGCATGAAGCCATTGTCCTCACAAACGAGAGGCTTCTGACCTGTTTCCTTACATACATCCTTTGCTCAGTTTGTATTATATAAATTATCCAGATATGATTAAAATTACAGCATGATTTATTTTATTTTTTTATTTTTACAGTACCAAACTGTTCGAGTTTGAGCAGGTTTCTGTTATGTTATTGTATTTATTTTATTTTATTTTATTTACTGGTTATATGTGGTCAGATCAGATTTCTTTTGTGCTCAGACTGCAGTCACTTTCATTCCTTAGTAGTGCCAAACTGTACGAGTTCGAGCAGGTTTCTGTTATTTTATTTAATTTTAATATGTTTTAATTTCATTTCATTTTTATTTTATTTTATTTTATTTTATTAAAATAATAAAACTACTAAACTGTACGAGTTTGAGCAGGTTTCTGTCATTTAATTTTATTTCATTTTTATTTTATTTTATTTTAATATGTTTTAATTTTATTTTATTATTTTATTTACAGGTTATATGTGGTCAGATCAGATTTCTTTTGTGCTCAGACTGAGTTCGAGCAGGTTTCTGTTATTTTATTTATTTTATTTTATTTTAATATGTTTTAATTTAATTTTATTTAATCTTATCTTATTTTAGATTATTTTATTTTCCAGTTATATGTGATCAGATTTCTTTTGTGATTTTATTTTATTATTTGATTATTTTATTTTAATATGTTTTAATTTTATTTCATTTTTATTTTATTTTATTAATTTAATTTAATATCAGTTTTTCAAGTTTCTTCAAGTTATATGTGGTCTTATCAAAATTTATTTTCTGTTCAGACCGCAGTTTCGTTTATTCCTGTCCACAATGGTTGTCATAGTAGCAACAAAAACCTGTGAAGGTTCAGAGGTTTTGCCATTTATGGATTTTTTTAATGTATACTGAGGGCAGTGTCCAAACCTGAACACACTGTACAACAAAATGGTGTAAAAAAAAAAAAAAATGTTAAATCTGATTTTTCTACTCAGACCAAGAGGCATTATAAAAAATCAGATTTTAATTAGGTTTCAAACCACCTTTTTCTCCTGTAATCTGATTTGCCAAGTAAAATAGGTTATTCAAAAAATAAAAAAGTCAGGAATGGAGCCAGATCAAATGTTCGCTACAATGATACCTAAATAGCTTTTTGGCTATTGGCTGAGCATTATTGAGAAACAGAAGAACAAGTTATTACATTTTGGTTGCAGATTATGAAAACAATTTTTGTCTTTGGAATAACATGCACCAAGGAATCGTTCGCATTAAGACCTTAATCTGCATTAAGAAAGTAAATGGGGTCCGTTTTGAATTTGTGTTGACTTAATATGATTCTAATGACGTCCAATGAGATTCCACAGAGTGGGTTTTAAAACCTGTTGTCATGACTAGCCATTAAAAGCTTGGCTTGTTTTTTTTTTTGTTTTTTTTTCCTTTCATGATTATGTGATTATGATTTCACAGCATACCCGCATCCAATTTAGACTGTCCCTGCGTTATCAGAGACACAAGTGGCATAATTATGAAGCGTGAACAAGTTTGAGTGTTTCTGTGTCTGTTTACGTGTTGCCGTGTGCGTTCATCATCCAAAACGCCGCTATGGGAGACACAGTGCTGCACCCTCAGAGATGATGGCATGATAAGTGTGTGTCAGTGGCGGTGCGTGTTGTAAAAAGTCACACTAGAGCAGTGAGATGGGCCACCCTCCTGACAGACTCCACACCGTGGATGAATTATACATGACTAAAGCCGCAGCTCGCAGCGAGGCTGGCTGACATTAAAGCAAAATGGCAATTGTGACACATAACAGTTTTGATGTATTTAAAGCGCTCATGCTCGAGCAAGTGTGAGCTAAGTACATAACATGCTGAAATTCACTCTGAAGAATAATGTGCCATTTGAGGAATTAATCAGCGCAGAAAACTACCGCATCTTCTTTGCTGTCACATATGGCGTTCGTGGTTAGTGGCGCAGACTGTTTTGTCTATGAGATCTTGTATCAACTTTGCCAAGAGCAATAATGGCATTTTTTCACAGTGCATAATAATCTCATAATCCATACTAATATGTTAAATGATAAATGCACGGGAAGCAAAAGTCTTGTTTAGCAGTTAATAAGCTGTTACAATGAGAAAGAGCTTGGGATGTTCTATATTTTGTGTAGTTGTTGACACTGAATCGTTAAGAGATATTCAAGTTTAAGGGTCATTTGAATGAAAATACTTTTTATCTTGTTGTCCAGAAAAAAAAGATTAATATTCCTAAAATTCTTTATTGTTTTTGGGGTCAGTGAGATTTTGAAAGAAGTATTTTGTACTTCAAGGCTTCAAGGTTAATCAAAAATATAATATGTATTTTTCAGTCTCACATGATTCCTCAGAAATCATTGTCATATGCTGATTTACTGCTGCTGAATTAATATTATCAATATTGAAAACAGTCGGTCTGCTTAGTATTTTTGTGGATACCTTTTTTTAGGATGATTTGATGAATAAAAAGCTCAGAAGAACAGCAATTGTCTGAAATAAAAATGTTTTGTGATATTTATGTCTGTTTAATGCATCCTTGCTTGAAAGTATGGAAGACCGTTTCCGCCACTGAATAAAAAATAATAAAGGTAATTGTAGATTTTTTCCTCACAATTTTTTTCAAAAAAACAGTCTTTTTTTCTTGCAATTTCAAGTTTATATCTCACAATTCTGACTTTTTTTCTCTCTGAATTGCATAATACGAACTCACAATTCTGACTTTTTTCTCACAATTCCCAGTTTATATCTCGCAAATCTGACTTTTTTCTTAGAATTGCGTTTATATCTTACAATTCTGACTTTGAATAAAATTCACAATTGCGAGTTGTAAAGTCAGAATTGCATGATACAAACTCACAATTGCAAAAAACAGTCAGAATTGCGATATAACAATTCTGACTTTAATCGCAATTCCAAGTTTATATCTTGCAGTTCTGACATTTTTCTTGCAATATCGAGTTTATATTTAGCAATTCTGATGCTTTTTTTCTCAGGACTGCATGATATAAACCTACAGTTGCAAGTTATAAAGTCACAATTGCATGATACAAACTCGCGATTGCAAAAAATAGAATTGACAGATAAAAACTCCCAATTCTGACTTTTTTCTTGCAATTCCGAGTTTATGTCTAGCAATTCTGACTTTTTTCTCAAAACTGCATGATAAAAATTCACATTTGAGAGTTGTAAAGTCAAAATTGCATGATATAAACTCGGAACTGCAAAAAAAAATAGTCACAACTGCAAGATAAAAAGTCACAATTCTGACTTTTTTCTCGCAATTCCCAGTTTATATCTCGCAAATCTGACTTTTTCCTCAGAATTGTGAGATATAAACTTGCAATTCTGACTTTTTTTCTCACATTTCTGAGTTTATATCTTACAATTCTGACTTTGTTTCTCAAAACTGAGTTGTAAAGTCAGAATTGCATGATACAAACTCAAAATTGCAAAAAATAGTCAGAATTGGGAGATAAAAATTCCAAGTTTATATCTCACAGTTCTGGCTTTTTTCTTGCAATATCGAGTTTATATCTAGCAATTCTGAGGAAAAAGTCAGATTTGCAAGATATATTTTTTTCCTCAGGACTGCATGATATGAATTTACAGCTGTGAGTTGTTAAGTCACAATTGCATGATACAAACTCACAATTGCAAAACATATTCAGAATTGCGAGATAAAAATTCAGACTTTTTAATCGCAATTCCAATTTTATATCTCGCAGTTCTGACTTTTTACTTGCAATTCCGGGTATATATCTAGCAATTCTGATGTTTTTTTCTCAGAACTGTGTGATATAAATTCAGAATTGCAAGTTATAAAGTCAAAATTGCATGATATAAACTCGCAATTGCAAAAAATAGTCAGAATTGCGAGATAAAGACTTTTTTCTTGCAATTCCGAGTTTATATCTAGCTCTTCTGACTTTTTTTCTTAGAACTGTATTCACAGTTGTGAGTTATAAAGTCAGAAATCCAAGATATAAACTTGCAATTGCAAAAAATAGTCAGAATTGTGAGAGAAAAATTCCCAGTTTATATCTTGCAGTTCTGAATTGTGAGATATGAACTTGCAACTGTGAGTTATAAAGTCCATTTTTGAGGGGGGAAAAGACTGATATGCTCTCAGAATTGCGAGTTCATATCTCACAATTATGACTTAATAACTCTCAGTTGTTAAAAGGTCAAAAATGTGAGTTCATATCACAGTTCTGAGAAAAAAAAGTCAGAATTGCAAGTTTCTATCACACAATTCTGAGAAAAAAAAAACTGAACTGAGAGATGTAAACTCAGAATTGCAAGAACAAATGTCAGAATTGTGAGATAAAAAGTTGCAGTACCTTTCTTTTTTTTTCAGCGGTGGAAACAGGCTTCCATATAAAAGTATTAATTCAAAAGCAAAACAAAACAAAATTAAACAAAACACTTACTGGCTCCTAAACGTGTGAATGGTAATGTGTTTTGAATTAAAATAATTTTTTATAGCATTGACACACTGTAAATTGTTTTATCATGAACCATAAACTGTTGTATCTTACATAAAATAATGCCATTTTGTCGCAAATATGCTTTCAGAGGATGACTTAGGGATCCCTTTGTTGAAAACTGTTAAACGATACATTTCTATTCTATATTTCATCTAGCATGATATTATAGATATTTTTTAATCATACCATTACATTTCATACGATTATGATTCAGTTAATCCATTTCCCCTGCAAATATATTTCATCATTTAAAGTTTAAAATATTCTGTCTCAACGTAAACTAAAACTTCTTGGCAAAGTTTTAAGTTCTCATTTGGATCAGTTGGGTCACTTATGAGGTAAAAAGAGGTGTTGCGGGGGCATCTTTGTGCGGTTGGTGGATGTCAAAGTTCATGTCTAATTCTGGTCATCTCTCCCTTTGGCTCTCTTTAATGAATACACGCCATCTCACCTTCCACTTCCAGGGCTCAGGCAGGTGGAAAATATGAGATAATAACAATAATCATCATTCTGTGAAAGCACCTGGTTGAAGGACATTGCTTTCACCGTATAATTTAAACAACTGCTTGTATTTGAAAGTGGATAGAACTTGAATGTGTCTCCTTGAAGAGATGTTTTTTTCTAATTTGTGAATTGTTAAAGGCATGCAGCAACCACTCGGGCTCATTAGAAAGCAAAGAAAAGGAATAATAGGAAGGAAATTAAAGAGATGTGTGATTGTGGTTAACAGTAGCTGCTTATTCTTAGCAGGGTTTTCACATTAATGCAGGTGGAGACCTCTGGTACTGAGGTGACGACTCTCTCAATGGGGAACTCAGGAACCACAATCTGGATGTGAATTCACATGGCCTCTTAATTCTCGGTAGCTCTGCAGCTGACAGCACTTCTAAAGAGTGGGTGTCTGAGTGATTACGGGCTTTGATCTCGCAGGCGTAAGACTTACGTCAACCCACTGTCATTCAGGGTTGTCATTGCAGCTCAACAGCTAGTCAGACCAGATTCCCAAATATTCATATTCAGACATTTATTTTACAAGTTCAAGTTTAGTCATTGAAATGCGAAGGCCATTTATCCGTCTCTGTGGTTCTTAAAGGAATAGTTCACCCAAAAATGTAAATTCTATCATTACTTCTCACCCTCATGTTGTTCCAAACCCATAACACCTTCGTTCATCTTCTGAACACAAGGACTGGTTTAATGATGTCCTTACTTCCTTTCTGGGCCTTGAACATGGCAATTGCATTTCTGTCTGTACAGGGTCAGAACGCTCTCAAAAATATCTTAATTTGTGTTCCAAAGATGAAAGAAGGTCTTACAGGTTTGGAACGACACGAGGGTGAGTAATTAATGACAGAATTTTCATTTTTGGCTGAACTATCCCTTTGGGGATTTTCTTTTTGTGTTTAATAAAAGGAAGACGGTCATGCAAATTTGTAACGACATGAGAAAGTTAAAATGGTGAACTATGCCTTTAAGGAACATCAGACATGTAGGTCTGTTTGCTAATTTCCTGAGCCTGATTCTGCCCAGGGGATGACTCTGTTTAACTTGGACAGATCTTTTGCTTGAGGATTTTCCTAGATTTCTGTGTGAGCATCTCAATCTCGTCTGTGCAAACTTTCAGCTCACTGCCAAAATCAATACCTTCCTCCTTGGCAATGGACAGCACACCTCTCACCATCAACTTTAATTGCATATTCAACAGAAAAAAAAACATCAGCATGGATGCAGTCACTCAAATATTTAGCCTTTTACCTTGTCTAATATAGAGACATATTCGATCAGGCCAAGCACACTCTGTAACAACCTTGAACTTTTTCTTGGCATTAGAACAAGCCTTAGAGGTTCATCTTGCTCTAGTAGAAGTTAAGCCAATGCTTTAATTAAGCTCAGCCATCTGCCTCGGAACCAAAATTTTGACTGTATATACACAACTGCTTTGAGCCACGCACACTTTTCATGAGCTACTCTAATGACCTCACAAAGCCTCAGACATCGAAATGATTTGACCATGTAATTAATAACAGTGGTCACTTTATGTCTACTCCTGTTTTGGTGTCAAGAGGTTGTGATGTGCTTTTTTTTTTTCTCGATCTTGCTAACATATCAAGCTGATCTAAACATTTTCAAAGGAAACTTCAACGTCACTTACTGAGCTAATGATTGCACATGGCATTTAATACAGATGAGACTGGAGAGTGCTGTAACGCTTCCAGTTTAATTCAATTAGATATTGGCTGTAGGCAGTAAAAATGGCATAAAATTAATATGTAAAAAACTCACTTACGCTCCAGAAGGCAACACAATGCATTAAGAGCCGGGGGGTGAAAACTTTTTGATTTTGAAGATCAGGGTAATTGAACTTATTTTGTCTTCTGGGAAACATGTAACTATCTTCTGTATCCTCTAAAGGGCATTTGTGCGACCTAAAGGATTTTTCTTAAGATCAGCGGGCAGTTTAAATGTTCAGGACAAACAAGGGACTCATGAACAACTATCACTAAAAAAAAACCAAAAAACAAAAAAAAAACCACACTTGTGGATCATTCAGGTAACAACACAGTATTAGGAATCAAGGGGATGTAAACTTTTCTTGTGTACTATATGTAAACATCTTTTATGTGAAATATCTTATTCAGGTCAGTACTAAATAAACAATAACATGCATTTTGTACGATCCCTCTCATCCTGAAAGGGGATGCAAACTTAGGACCTCATATCTATCTGTGTATTTATCTATCTATCTATCTATCTATCTATCTATCTATCTGTCTGTCTGTCTGTCTGTCTGTCTGTCTATCTATCTATCTATACATTTGTCTAGATTTTTTCCTGTTAAACGTGCCGTTTTGATCGAGAATGTTTATAGAGTTTATCATTTCGAATTAAATATTCATGAAACTAAATAGTGGTGGCGATTAGGAATGGCTTAGTTTTTTGGCTTTTAAAAGTAAATTTATTACCGTTAATTATTTTGGGTTTCCACGCTTGCACTTGACACTAATTAACATAGTTTAGTGATAAGGAGTTTAATTCTAAATTCATTTGTTGCAGATAAATATGGTAATTTTATATTTAAAATAATAATAATTTTTAAAAAAAAAAGGCAAAGTGTTACTACACATCCCAGTCACTCCTATTTAACAGGTAATGATGAAGACCTCCGGCATAAAGCCCGGTGAGCTCTGTTTGTCAAGTACAGCCATCTTGTACCAGTTGATGGAAATTTTTATGCCTCTTGTCTCTTTTGTAATTATAAAGTTTTATTAGGTGTTTGTGCAAGATTAAAACACTATTAGCGCTGCTTCAGCTGTCAGATTCTCCAGCTGTTCAGTTTGTTTATGACTAAAATGTTTTACGACACCCACATTTAGTCACCTACACAATTATGGTTAATGAAATGCAGTGCTGGTACAGTGGGCAGGAGAAACATTGGTGAAGGGTACTACATTTTTGTGTCCTGTAGGTGTGCAGAGAGAGAACCAAAGATGGGACAGTGTGTAGTTTAAGCCATAGACATAGAGAGTATACAACATATGTTTGGATATTGAAGTGCCTCTGTTATGGATGTCACATTTCACAAACCTTTGACTTGTCCGCTATTAAACCTGATGAGCAATCATTAAGTTAATTAAAAACTAAGGCTGGGTAAAAAAATATATAGATTTCTCGATTTTAATTGATTCTCGTTTTTATGAAGCGATATTGATTCTGAAATCCCAAGAATCGATTAGTCTAGCCTGTTTTCAGTTAATGAACGAAACATTGTAGCGCACCTCCCATCCAGTAAATCACAATATGCTTTGTTACTTTTGATAACAAGTGTCAGATTTCAGATTCTGTCCATTTTATTCCAGTGTTCAAACAACAAATGCCGTTTTGGCACTGTTTAATATGACAGAACGGTGTAGCGCCTCAGTTTAAGAGAAGCAGAAGCGCACATGAACTGATTATGTCCTTGCTTTAATAGCAGTTTCAGCACAAAATAAGCATAAATGAACATCCAAAGGTGTTAAATGAAAGAGTACAACTTACCGAAATCCGTATCCTGTCTCAACGCTCAGTCCGTGTTTCAATCGCACAAAGACACAATCACACATGTAACAGCTTCTAAACAATGTCAGGTAATGTCTCATATACCTCAGAAAAAACATGTTCGGTGACTGTAAACTTGTTAGTGAGCTAAAAAAATGAACTCTAGAAAGGAGAATTTTGCTAAATATATGCACCTTATAGCATATTCATTATATTTGTTACTTTTGTTTTATGTTTAATTTGTGTTTTGATAAATTTGTCAAGTTTTTATGACAGCTAATTAAAGGAGAAGTCCACTTCCAGAACAAAAATTTACAGATAATGTACTCACTCCCTTGTCATCCAAGATGTTCATGTCTTTCTTTCTTTAGTCATAAAGAAATTGTTTTTTTTTCTCCATATAATGGACTGATATGGTGCTCCAAGTTTGAATTTCAAAAATCCAGTTTAAATGCGGCTTCAAACAATCCCAAATGTAGTTGTAAATGATCCCAGCCAAGGAAGAAGGGTCTTATCTAGAAACGATTGGTTATTTTTTATTAAAAAAAATACAATTTAAATGCTTTTAATCTCAAACGCTCATCTTGTCTTGCTCTGCCTGAAATCTGTGTATTCTGACTCAAGACAGTCAGGGTATATTGAAAAACTCCAATCGTATTTTCTCCCTCAACTTCAAAAATCATTTCAAAATCATCCTACATCGCTGCAGAAGTACCAACCCAGTCTTTGCAAAGTGAACATGCAAATAAGATCAAACACCCTTAACAAAAAAAGGTAAAACAGTGATATAGGACGATTTTGAAGTTGAGGGAGAACATGAGATGGGAGTTTTTCTACATGCCCTAATTGTCATGAACCGGAAAAAAGTTCAGGCAGAGCAAGACAAGACGAGCGTTTGACATTAAGAAGTATATAAATTGTATTATATTTATGAAAATAACCAACTATTTCGCTAGATAAGACACTTCTTCCTTGGCTGGGATTGTTTACAACCACATTTGGGATCATTTGAAGCCGCATTTAAACATTTTGGAAGTTCAAAATCAGGGCACTATAGCAGTCCGTTATATGGAGATAAGTCCTGAAATGTTTTTCTCAAAAAACATAATTTCTTTATGACTGAAGAAAGAAAGACATGACCATCTTGGATGACGAGGGTGAGTACATTATCTGTAAATTTTTGTTCTGGAAGTGGACTTCTCCTTTAAATGTTACGTTAATGTAATTTAAGTGTTTGTATGCAAATCAGTTCATTTTAACTTTCAGTTAACTTTCAGTTTCTAATTGGCTAAATGTTTCTTTCTTTCTTTCTCTCTAGGTGGTGGAAACAAATCTTGTGGCTTTTGACTGTCACTGGATCATCATAAATGAGGTGGGTTCTTCACAGCTATTTTGTGAGAAATTAAGTTTATTCTTTTTGTAAGCACATTTGAATATATTTGCATCTTTATATCTTTATTTATCTTAGTGAGAGGCGGACAAGGGCTCATTTGGAGCCTGATGAAGGTGGCCAGATAAGGACAAATTACAGCTCCATGATTTAAATTAGATTTGGCAAGCATGGGAGTAGCGCTCAAAAATAATTCAGCGCCTTCCTTAACGAATAAGCATTTTTCCAAAATGATCCTGCGACAAGGGGGATGAAGACAATGAAGATATAGACCTTGAGCCCATCTGCCTGAATTATAGCTATTTCAGTAACTTAAAAGTCACTCTCTATACTAACCTCTATTAATCTCTCTGGTTTTATTTAAAATGGTCATATAAATCAGTTTGGGTCTTTTTGAATAATAGAGTTCAGTGCACTATGAAATTGTACTGTGAAAAATTTACTTCCCAGTCCAAAAAGACCACGTATTGAAATTTAATGCAAAAACTTTACAACTTTTTGAAGTCGGCTAGATTTGATATTCAGAAATTAGGTTTAGGGTAGTAAGGAGGAATTATTTCTAAGACTAGAAGAACTAACTAAAATTTGGGAACTTCCATCAAACATTTGCTGTTCCTGGCTATGTGTAGCACCAGCTGCTCCTCTGCACATTTTTAAAAAGTTAGGGTCAATTTCTGGCACAAAAAATTTTGACTAATATTATAAAAAAAGTCTGATTTGTACAATCAGATGGTCTGTCAGCTGCTCAAAAACGTGCAACTTTTATCTGGACTTTTTTTTTTTTTTTTTGAATATTTTCATCTTTTCAGAGAAACCTTTTGGGTAACGTTTCAATATCAGCTCCTCAGTTTGGGCAGGTGGAGCGTTTAGTGCATCTGAGGAAAGTTTTATGTCCTCGTATATTAAACACAAAGGCACATGACATTACCTTGACATGTCTTTCTATGGACACGCATTGCTCATGGTTGGCCTTACTTGACAGCACTCATAGGGGACAAAACAAGCAGCTGCCAAAACCTGAACCCTAAAATTGGGCCATAACCCTGTAGGCTCATATTTGTGTCATTCTAATTTAGCGCTCCTAATTAAGCATCAAGGGCCTTTGCGTTTGTCTTCC
The DNA here is from genome assembly GCA_012976165.1 of Labeo catla. NCBI lineage: Eukaryota > Metazoa > Chordata > Actinopteri > Cypriniformes > Cyprinidae > Labeo > Labeo catla. The sequence continues at coordinate 475,238 of VONZ01000198.1, forward strand.
GGGGGTAGAATAAGCCACTCAGTGTCGGTATTTTTTAGGTCCGTAAAAGCGTGATGTCCTCTCTGCTCTTGAAAGTCGTGCAGCACACTATAAAGGGCTCACGTGCCCTCCTGTCATTCTTACCACGTTAATTAACAGCGGCACAAACATCGTTTGACAGTGTTCAACCGTGCGTCAGGCAAGATTTTCATTTGTCCGATCAGAAACCTTAAAATTACCTTTCAGAGAGCAGGTTGCATTGCAGACAGCTTTAATTTTAATCTTATTGAAGGCTGAACGGCTTGGACGTTCCAAGTAAGTTCCTCGCCGGCGTGCCACAGGTTCAGATTTAATGACGTACTTCATGAGAGCCAGTCACCAGCAATCACAGCTTTGCAGGTGAGAATAAAACTCAAAAGTGAAGGCTGTCGGAGGGAACAGCTTGGCCGCTCTGAAGTCTACCTTCACTGGGGGACGTTCCCTGTCCATTCTCATCACATCATTCCCAGCTCGCTTACTTCACTCTGCCCGTCTGTGGAAAAGATGGCTTCGGGCTAAAATTAGCAATCATTCCTCCGAAGGCTGCGCAAGGACACGCGAGCGCACACGGTCATGTCTTTCTGCCTCCTGGCAGCGCTCTGAATACCCATTCATGAGAATAATTGTAATACTAATGATGATTTTTATGTAGTTATGTTTTTTGTATTTAAATTGGACCCATTTTTAGCTAACTGGAGACTGGAGAATTTGACCTTAACTTGATGGAAGAGGACAACTTAACCATGTGTGAAGAAAGTTTAGTGTTTGTGTCAGTACTGGTGTCAGGACTTAACATTTATAATGAAGGGGCAATACTTGTTTAACTGGAACTTATTTTCAGCCCTTTTTTTTTGCTTTTAACCTTGATTAGCTTTTTTAAAAGATTTATTTTTGGCATGTTTGCCTTTTTATTGATAATAGTGAAACAGGAAGTGAAGTGGGAGAGAGGGGGGGGTGGGATCGGGACATGTCGACGCACTCCCCATGAGGTTATCTGCTCAGACAGCCTTGATTAGCTTTTTTTAACCATATGAAAACAGTGTTGTCCTTTTCACTTCATTTCAATCATTTTATTAAAATTGGTGGTAACACTTTACAAGGTTTCATTGGTTAACTACCTTAGTTAAAGGAACACTCCACTTTTTTTTGAAAATAGGCTCATTGTCCAACTCCCCTAGAGTTAAACAGTTGAGTTTTACCGTTTTCGAATCCATTCAGCCGATCTTTGGGTCTGGCGGTAGCACTTTTAGCATAGCTTAGCCTAGATCATTGAATCAGATTAGACCGATAGCATCTCTTTCAAAAATGACCATATATGATGACGTTATTTATCCTATTTAAAACTTGACTCTTCTGTAGTTACATCGTGTACTAAGACTGACGGAAAATAAAAAGTTACGATTTTCTAGGCAATGGCTAGGAACTATATTCTCATTCCGGTGTAATAATCAAGAAACTTCGCTGCCATACCATGGGTGCAGCAGGCGCAATGATATTATGCAGTGCCTGAAAGTGACCGGCACTAAGTTTGTGTAGATGCAGAGTTGCAGCCGGCAGAGTGAGGGGTATATAACTGCAGCTTGGAGATCTCCAAATGGGGGCGGGAACTCCAAAACAGGGTGGGCGCTCCGAAATAGGGCGTGGCTTTCTCCCTTTGACAGACAGGCACATGACACGCATGCACAATTTTCCCCCCAATCCACTTCAGCGCAAACTCCACCCCACAGCTAATTCTAAGGTTTTTATTGGTTGTGTCAGTCGCAGTGTTGATTACCTACACTATGCTACACAAATGCTAACCCCTATACCTACCCCACACCTTACCCTAACCTTAACCAGTGAAATTGACTGCACGGCGGGATTGGTGCTGAATAGCGTGGCAGATAAACAGTTAATAAGATTATGCAATATGAGATCATCGGGCAGTTCTGTAATTCCCCAACCGGACCTCACTGGAAAATTGGACCTTTTTAGTTACATTCAGCATCACTACCCCCTCCTACCCTGCGAATTTCAAGAACCGGGACGCCCCCATTGCTTAAAACAAAGCGATAGAGTAAAACCTTTCCCCTGCGCTTCACTGGGATGGCTCGCGGGAGAGCTCGTGGGTGATTCCCGTTTATATCATTAACCACTGGCCACGAGCTTTGGGGCTCTGCTCTCACTGAGCATATTTATTTATATAGCATAGTTTATTTTATTTAAGAACAACTACAAACTACAAAATGTAAGTCAATAACAATAGGCTGAAGCTAGAGCCAATGGGAAAGTCTTTGTGTGACTAGACCCCGCCCCATTTTGGAGGTTCTGCCCACTTTAGGAGTTCCCGCCCCATTTTGGAGATCTCCGGTCTGCAGTTTTATATACTTGGAGGGTACGGCAGCAATGTTTCTTGATTATTACGCTGGAATGAGAGTATAGATGAGAGTATAGTTCCTAGCCATAGCCTAGAAAATCGTAACTTTTCATTATCCGTCAGTCTTAGTACACGATGTAACTACAGAAGAGTCAAGTTTTAAATAAGATAAATAACGTCATTATATATGGTCATTTTTGAGCGAGATGCTAACGGTCTAATCAGATTCAATGATCTAGGCTAAGCTAAGTTCTACCGCCAGACCCAGAGATCGGCTGAATGGATTCGAAAACGATAAAACTCAACTGTTGGAAAATGAACGCGTTCCTTTAACATGAACTAAGAATAAACAATACTTTTACAGCATTTATTAATCTTAGTTAATATTAATTTCAGCCTTTAATAATGCATTATTAAATCAAACATTAAATTAACATGAACAAACAATGAATGACTGTGTTTTTACATTAACAGATTAATATATACTTTAATAAATATGTTTGTAAACACATTAACTAATGTTAACAAATGAAACCTTATTATAAAGTTTTACCAAATTAATTTTGAATTTGAACAAAGACTATTCTAAAAGTCTTAATGTTTTTAAAATTGTGTTGTATAATCTAATTTGCGGATTGAAAAAAAAAATGTTTTTAATATCTAGGGCATGTTTTATTCTTTTGGTGACATGATCCCTTTTGTGACCCTGGTCAGTACTGTTCATATTTTGAGATATAATAATTAAGAACGTTAATTAGTTATATACTTTGTTGTATATTACCATTTTTTTTTGTAAGTGAACTTTTAATTAATTGTTAATGTAATTAAGTCTTTCTCTTGGTGGATACGCTTAATCTTTTATCGAATGGCCCATGCAAAATAAATATTTGTGACCCTGGACCACAAAACCACAAATAAAAGAAAATAAAAGAAAAGAAAAAGAAAAGAAAAATCGATAATATTGACCCATACAATGTATTTTTGGCTATTGCTACAAATATACCAGTGCTACTTAAGGCTGATTTTGTGGTCCAGGGTCACATTTTGTAGTTAAAATTCTCCCAATTTTAAATGTGTAATTTGTCTACAGTTATCTACACTTACAGAAAGTTGTAAGAAAAGCCAGCAAACCAAAGTTTATTGAGCTGGTAGTAATGTTTCTGTTGCTACATGATTCATATTTTGGAAGATGACAATATACTTATAAAGTAATGAAACCGAAAAAGATAACATTGTGTTTCTTATTTACTCTCTATCCCTTTTTCTTTCTCTCAACCCAGATTTGAGAAAAAGTTGGTTATTTACTGATTAGATTTTTCTTGAACCTACTTTTGCTCTTTCTTTTTCAAATTCAAGTGTGAAAAAAGCTCCTCTCAGCAATATGCTTTTTATCTTTCTAGCCTAGTTTCACTCCACATGGAAAATCCCTTTTCTTCTGACGTTATTCTCCCTTTGTCTGCACTTTTGCTCTCATGTGCTGCAGGAGATTTCAGACATGGATGTGCAGGAGCTGGTGATGAAGTCTATAGGTCGTCTGACCCTGGTGAGACAAACCTTCCCTCTCCCGCAGAACACCAGCCAGCGCTGCGTCAGGAACAACCACCGCATCAACACGTCCCTCTGTGACCCCAAAGACCCAAAGGCACAGATGTTAGAGGTGTGATTCATTCCCCCATACTCATAACTCATGCATTCAAGTTAATCATAAATCATTTGCCTTCATTTCCTTCTTTTGATTGTGTCCATTAACTGTCATCATTAGCCTTTGAGCTAACTTCCTTAGAAAACTAGAAAATGTCAATGTGAAAATTATCAATCTTGTTTTGCTGGGTTGTTAGTTCTTTTCGCTGTGCCTGTGGGTGCCATTCCTGTTTTCTGCTATTTATCCAACTAAATGTATTTTCCCACATGTAAATTTACACAAATGACAACATAAATTAACAGATGTGAGGTGTATTGAGTCACTTTAATTACTGGTAAACACTGCACAGTATATCAATACACATTTTTTTCAAAGCCCCTACACTAAATTAATTCATAGTTGTGTGGGTGTACGTTGGTATCAACAAGCCATTAAAGGAACAGTTCACCCAATAATGAAAATTTCCACGTTTTACTCACCCTAATGCCATCCTAGGTGTATATGACTTTCTTCTTTAAGTTGAATAGTTATATTATATATAAAGTCCTGGCTCTTCCAAGCCTTTATAACTGCAGTGAATGGGTGTTGTGAATTTGAAGCCCAAAAAAGTGCATCCATCCATTATAAAAAGTACTCCACACGACTCTGGGGGGTTAATAAAGGCCTTCTGAAAAAAAATCCATATTTTAAACTTCTGCTTTTATAGCTTCTGCTAATCGTCGTATGCCTGTTCATGACAGAGTGCTGTCCCAGCTAGCATATAAACTGAATTTTGTTTACAGCAAAGGAAAACCAGTAAGCTCTTGGCTTATATCGAAATCCTTCAACATTTTTCTTTACAGAACCTCATTTTGTACTTTGTACCGGTATTTAGGGGCCAAGCAGCGAAGGTGTGAAGGCTCCTATTGTATCCGTTGGAGTTCGTTATTATTATTCTTCCGTTTCTTCTTCCGCTCTTGAGTCTATGGCAGCTCATAGAACCGCTTACAGGAAAGTTGTGAAATTTGGCACACTCATAGAGAACAGTCTCAACATTAACCACAGCAAGTTTGGAGTCTCTAACTCAAACTCTCTAGTGCCACCACTTGTCCAAATTTTTCCTCTGATTCCTTGGCTCATGCAGAGTCAAATGGACACCAAAATTTAAAAAGTGTAAGGTTTTGTTTTTTCACTATTTTCATAAAACCTACTTTTTCAAACTAGACGGTTTGTCTGATTTTTACCAAAATTGGCTTTGAAACTGGGTTTGATATATTCCTTGGATCATGCCCGAGAACATCGATACCAGTTATGCCATAATTGGAGAACCATTTTGATTTATATTGAAGACGTATTTTTTCAAACTCCTCCTAGACCATTAGTCTGATTTTTACCAAATTTGACTCAGATCATCTTCAGACCATGCTGGCAAAAAGTAATGGATTACGTGTCGACATACGAAACGGTTTTCGTTTAGTGCATCAATATCCTGGTTGGGTGCCAAACTGCATCTGAGGATATATCTCTGTGAAGCATTGACATATTTACACCAAACTTTGTACGTGCCATTGTCACCTTACACTGATCACGGCACATCAATTTGGTAACAGCGCCACCTATTTGTCAAGAGTAACAAACCATTCATCAACCATTAATTATGAAATTTCCAAAAATGCTAATAACTTTTGATTGCATTAGCCTTTTGTAATGAAACTAATGTTTTTTCCTCCTCCTCGACCGTTGCTCCTATTTTTACCAAAATTAAGTCAGATCATTTTCAGACATTGCTGACAAAAAGTTATGAGGAACACTTTTTATGATGGATTGATGCACTTTTTTGGGCTTCAAAATCTGAACACCCATTCACTGCCATTATAAGCCTTAAAAGACAGAACATTTTGTTGTTTATATATAACTCTGATTGCATTCATCTGAAAGAAGAAAGCCCTATGGTGGCTTGAGTGTGAGTAAATCATGTGGTAATTTTCATCTCTTTAAGTAGTTTTTAAAGTTGTTATACTTCTTTCTTTCACATTCTGAATATACTTTCTACAATGGCTGTTTGGTTGAAACCCAGTGTATGTATTCATCAAAAGGTAGAAAAATATTGAGTTGTAATATCATTCAGACATTGTTTTCAGTGAAATATGAGGGGACGGGTGCTCTTCTCTTTGTAGTGTTGAAAGCATACTATATAAGAAGGTCAGATTTGACATTAAGGATTCAGTGCTGCTCAGTATTCAGGAGTCCAACCTAGAAGAGCCCAATTTTATCCTGCACTGAAGCGTATCGCATCCCTCTTTCACGACATATATCTCACCCTCCCTCCCTCCCTTTGGAATACCCCTTTGCACCTCCTGTTCCCTTTAGACCACCAATCACTCATCTTCCCTGGAGAAACCCACAAACTCCTGCAGTTCAAACAGACTTAATGGATTTCCCTGGTCAGCTGATCTTCTCCCCCCTGAATTTAACCCCGTCTTTGTCTGTTTACCCCCATGGCACTGGCAGCTTTGTTGCTTCACTGGTCCCAGCCCCTCCTGCAAATGCTATATTATGAAATGGCCTTCCTGAAAAACAGCCCACCCAAAAATGCACTTTGTGTCCAAGACATGAAACATAAATCAATAAGTAAGCCCTTTATGTTTTTGTTCTTGAAGATGAAAAAACAGCGAATAGGGAAAAGCCACACAGCTCGACGCTGTTGCATGGTAGTCTTGTGGATCCCTGTCAGGTCTGCTTCTTTGGGTCATTGCTCTTTTTGCTCGCCCATTCTCTCAATAGCTGTTTTGTGGGAGTCAGGGAGAGTAAATACAAGCAGCTTTGGTGTTTCCGCTCTGTGTTGGGATGGCGAACCCCATTCCCTTGAAAACATAAGATGACAGCCGAGAGCGTCATTCCTGTCGACTCCGTCATCTTATTCTCCAGTCTGCTTTGAAGCCGGTGTACGTATATACTACATAATTGGCAGTTAGTTTGGCGGCTCTCAAAGCCATTACAGCCTCATACCTGCAAATGCCTGTTGATGGAACCAACCGAGCGTGACTCTTAACATAATTAGAATAGCCTTTTCTTTGTGCTTCTCTGTTTACTGGTGAAGATTTTTGTCAAGGCTATGGCTGTATGCGAATAGATTACCTGAACGGATTGCGTTCCTGACAATTATGGCAAACCAAAGTTGATAGCGAGAGGTTTTTCTCAGCTATTTGTCAACATGGTTGGGATTACTCAGACACTCGATACAGTGTCAAGTATGTGGGAGCAGCACAGGTTAATAAACAACGCTGGAAACCTAATGACCGCTTCACTCTATTTATTACCTTCTCATTAAAATGGAGACAATACTCGGGCTAGATCAGAGCCGTGCAATCGATCAGAGCGGAATTAACTTCCTCCTTTGTGTCGACATCACACAAAGTGTTAGAGCTTGTGTATGAGTGAAGTTGTCAATTATATTCTGTATAATGCGGAACCGTATCTAAGGTAACAGAGTTGTGTGCTATTTACATGCATTTAGCCTTTAATTCCTTCAAGCCTTTTTTTTGTTGTTGTTTTTAACACTACCAATCAAAAGTTTTTAGGTTGGTCAGATTTTTTGGAACCAACTTTGTGAAAGAAATTTCTTAAACCAAGGTTGCGTTTATTTGATCAAAAAAAATTAGTAAAATACAGTAAAATTAGTAATATTGTGAAATGTTCTGTGTATGCTGTTCAAAAGTTTGGGATCAGTACAATTTATAAAGTTTTTTTTTTTTTTTTCTTTTCTGCTCATCTAGGCTGCATTTATTCAGTTAAAAATACAGAAAGAACAGTATTATTGTCAAATATTATTGCAATTTAAAATAGATGTTTTTTGTTTTAATATAGTTTAAAGTAGAATTTATTCCTGTGATGCAAAGCTGAATTTTCAGCATCATTACTCCAGAGTTTAGTGTCACATGTTCCTTCAGAAATCTTTCTAATATGCTACTTTATTATCAGTGTTGGAAACAGTTGTGCTGCTTGATATTTTTTTGAAACCTGTGATACTTTTTTAGGGAATAAAACATTAAAAAGAACAACATTTATTTAAATTATAAATCTTTTGTAACAATATACACTACTGTTCAAAATTTGGGGTCAGTAAAATTTTTCTTTCTTTCTTTCTTTCTTTGAAAGAAATTTATACTTTTGTATGTGCTGGATTGTGTTAAAGGGGTCATCGGATGCAAACTTCACTTTTTCATGTTGTTTGAACATTAATGTGTGTTGGCAGTGTATGTACAAATCTGCCCTGTAATGATAAAAATCCATGCAGTGGTTTTTAATTAATCTGTAAAAATAATATCCCCTTTTTCAAATCGAGCTGTTCTCAGATGCCTGTCGGTATGCCGTCACACCCACAGAGGCCGCTCCCACATGAGCTCTTACCAGCTGTCACAGTCCAGTAACTTTCCTTGTTTCGATGCCGAAGCAGGGATGTAAGTTAGACAAGAATATCTCCGATTGACCGATTGAGGTGTTGTGTTGCTGGATGTAATAATGAACATAGTGGTCGTCATTTACTCCCGACATCTGAGCTGCTGAAGATGCAGTAGATTACGTTTGTTTGTGAATGGAATGCGCCTCCCGATCTACATATATCCGTCTATGTTCGCGCAAATCATTCATGATCCAGCTTCACTGACAGCAGTAGTGTGTATAAGCATTTTTTGGTAGTTAGGAAGTTTAGCGGCTAAATGCGGCTAAAGTAAACAAGATCGTCATTCCATAGAGAGAAGAGAGGGGCGGGGTGAGCAGGGCTCATTTGCATTTAAAGAATGAGATGATTTTTGCAGAGCTCATTTTGACAAGGTAAAAAGGGTGTTGTTTTACAAAACCATTGAGAATTTTTAATCAAAGTATATTAGAGACTTTTCATTAAGAATCATATCAACTTGTGGAAAATGGGCATCCGATGACCCCTTTAAATTGATAAATATTGATAGTAAAGACCTAGATTGTTAAAAAAGATTTCTGTTTGATCAATGCATTTTGTTTTTTTTTCTAAATAAATATATTAAAAATTACAGTACTAATTAGGCTATTAATTATAAAAAAAAAATTGACACTATACTTTTGAACAGATTGCATTTAGTTTAAAATTTCAGTTGGCAATCAATTTCTCCTTAAATTTCACATGAAGAAGAGTATCCTACATTTTCCTGAAGAAACTTCATATTTTCCCAGAATAGGAACAGAGCAGTATTTACACTATGCTACAAAACTCAATGCACAGATTCCATTTATTGATATCTTGACACAAATTTATTTTTGGCCCCGCCTGTTTGCATTTACTTGAAACAACATTGACTATATACATTAAACCCATTGTTATTATTGTTACAATTGATGTCCTGTATGCATATACTGTACAAGCGTATAGACAAAAACCATGCTACAAGTGACAGGTATTAAGTGCATTTTTTCTTTTTGCTTTTAAACTTCACTGTCTTCTAGGGCTCTTTCAGTGTGTGCAGCCTGTTGTCATTTCCACTGTAGAGACCTTTCATCCCAGCTGTACTCACTCAGACATAAATCTTTTTCTTGTAAGAGAATATTAATCTGGTGTCTCTGGCTCTCTGTACTCACGTCGTCTGTTCCTTCTCTTTTTGTGTCTTTGTTTCCCTGTTGCTTTCTGTCGTCTTGTCAGATCACCAACCGCTACATCTATGACACGGTTCTGCTGCTGGCCAACACCTTCCACAGGAAGCTTGAGGACAGGAAATGGCACAGCATGGCGAGTCTTTCGTGCATCCGCAAGGGCTCCAAACCCTGGCAGGGTGGCAAGTCCATGCTGGATACCGTGAAGAAGGTACAGTACTGTGCAGGGCTTTATGATGAAAAATGACCCGCTGTCCTGAGGCCAGTATCAGGATAGTTGACAGAACTTTGCCTTGCAAACTTAAACTTTTCATTTTCTGTGATGTATTGACAACATAGGCTCATTGGAAATACGTGTCTCTAGTGACATTTCTGCAAAAGTAAAAAATCAAACAAATACGTATGAATCACTGCAGTTTCCAGCTGAAATGAACACCTAGAGGCAGTAAAACTCTGACAACTTTTATTCCTTTTCACACAAAATATAATTTGCAGGTGCAGAGATTTGATTAATACAGCCTAATTTTCACACATTTACTTGCAGAATATTATATTAGGACTTCAAAACAATTTTAACATCCTGTGTGATTTGAAAACTGATACTTCTGAATGTTGTCATCGCATATATAGTCTAGGGTAGAGTTATTCAGACATAGATTGTGAAACTGAGTAGTCATAGTTATGGAAGCATAAGAATTTTAAAATAATTTATGAATTTATAGCTGTCATAGGTAACATTATTTTATGTTAATAAATTAGTACTTTTATTAATAGCATTATTGTAAGTTACAAAAATGAATATATTAGTATTTTTATGCATATTTTTACTTTTATTAATACTTATTGTACATAAAAATTGTACAAAAAATATTTATATGGTTATTAATTTATTGCAATATTTTTGAAGGTATTGCAATTTCAAACTGTATTTTTGTATTTTATTTATAAAGAAAACTTTTTTTAAATAATTAAAATGTAAAATTGATCATCATTTACTCACCCTCATGTCGTTCCAAACATGTTTAAAGTGGAAAACAAAATTAAAGGGATAGTTCACCCAAAAATGAAAATTTGCTGTTTATCTTCTTATCCCCAGGGCATCTAAGATGTAGGTGACTTTCATCAGTAGAACACAAAGAGTTTGAACTCAAACCGTTGCAGTCTGTCATATAATGGCAGTCAATGGGATCCATGGCTTTGAGAGTCAAAAAAACATACAGAGACAAAACCAAATTAAACTTTGCGGCTCGTGGCGATACATTACGGTGTTAAGGCACGAAACAGTCAGTCTGTGCAAGAAACTGAACAGTATTTATATCATGTTTTACCTCTGATCCACCACAATGTCCAACTGTCCTGAGCGCGTTCAGCCGGCGCGTGACGTATCAATGTCCTCTGGCACATACAAGAGCAAGCAACCATAACTGATCTAATCTTTTAGTTTTTAATCAAAGTAATCACAAGTAATTACCATTTTGAGTAGCTGTCATACCATGCGCACTGTGTAAACAATGAGTGACATATATGCGTGACAGATTGCTTCCGCGCATTCGTCTACTATACCTGGGCATGTTGACTGTTGACGCCGGCTGTTGTGAGCCATTGCGTTCAGGACATTGTGGTCGATCAGAGGTAAAAATATGATATAAATACTTTTCAGTTTCTTGCACAGACTGATTGTTTCATGTCTTAACACCTCGATGTATCATCACGAGCAGCAGGGTTTAAATTGGTTTTGTCTGTGTATGTTTTTTTGACTATGGATCCCACTGACTGCCATTATATGACTGACAGACTGCAATGGTTTGAGTTAAAGATCTTTGTGTGTGTTCTACAGAAGAAACAAAGTCACCTACATCTTGGATGCCCTGGGGGTAAGCAAATAAACATCATATTTTCATTTTTGGGTGAACTATCCTTTTAATCACTCAGGCTAGTCTGGTGAAGTGGATCAATTATTTTTTATTTTTTTTATTTGAATCAAAATAATGATTTGTTCATGAATCAGGCATCACTACTTCACTATTAGGTGACATGCCAAGGTTTTTAATGAATAACCACTTCAATTTCGGTCTGTTCGTCACACACACTTATCATACTGGCTTGAGAACACTAGAAATATAGTGCATATGTGTTACTTATACATTTTGAAAAAGTGTTTCACAGAAGAAAGCAAGTCATGTAGGTGTGAAACGACGTGAATAATGACAGAATGTCCATTATTGGGGAACTATCTCTTTGACATTTAATGCCATGGCATTCAAGCACATAAAAACATTGTTAAAATTAAAAAGGCCTGTGGAAATATTGGCATTATGAAGTAAAATCTGACCAGGCCAACAGAAAAAGGTCCTAACTATGAGCCCTGCTGTGATTAAAGAGATATGACTGAGTGGGAGTTTGACCTTGGATGCATTTGCATTGGAAACCGAGTGACTGTTTGATTTTGAGGACTGTAATGAGTCTCTATCTGTGAGCTGATTGGAGAGAGGGGGAATGTTGTGGTACAGTGAAACTCTCCTCCCTTCCGTCTGCCGGGTGTACAGCAGGGCTACAGAAATGGCACACTGCCTGGGGTGAGATGACAGTCTATGTTACAGGGCTAGGGACTGAGTGCTGGTTTAACACCATGCTTGGTGGGGAACGGCTTTACCCCCTAAGGGATGTACTGTTCCTCCTGTATCCACATGTATCTGATCCTCCCTGCCATCCCACAGTAGAGATATCACCTCTCGGCCGGGTCTCACCTCCACACCGCTGCCTGTGTGACAGTCGTATTAAAGCAGCTAGGGCGATTTATTCAGACATTGGGTGACCGCAAGAACACACTGGCTCATACCACCTTGGAATCTGCCTAGATTTTAACAACCTCCTTTCGAAGGGATGTCTGGGAGAATGGTGCACAGGCATGTAATATATATATATATAGAAATGGTACGGAGTGTTACACACTTATTTTACTGTACATCAGCTGCATAATGGCCTTGTATTCAATTCCAGGGGGACTGTTTGGACTGGAACATTGCTTTACAGCTTAATTAGGGGAAGTTTGTGTGTATCGGCTTTACAAAGCAGCAGTTGGTGAGCTCATTTGGAAAGCGCTCATCAGCTTTTATAATTGGCTGTCTAATTCGTTCTGTCAGCACTGGTATTGGTAGAGTGAATTTACAACAATTATCTGTCTGTTCATGTGGGTTGTCGCTGGGCAAGACATGTTTTGGATGCTGGGGGTTTTTGTAGGCTGGAATGATTCTGTGGAGTTGTAATGGAGTTCAAATTAAGGATGCTGATGAAAAATGTGAGGACAAAAGCGAGGCCCTTTTGCTCATAAATGGTAGGGACAAGAGTGGCATAATCAGATCAGATTTCACAAGTTGGACAATCATCTGCTGCATGAGCTTCAAATTGTGATTTGTTGGAGCATGTGCACAAACCACTGTGCCATGTTCTGATTATAGACATTAAAGAGATTTTTTGTTTTTTTGTCCCCCTTAAAGGGATAGTTCACCTAAAAATGAAAATTCTGTCATTGATTACTCACCCTCATGTCGTTCCAAACCTTCGTTCATCTTCAAAATACAAATTAAGATATTTTTAATGAAATCCAAGAGCTTTCTGACTCTAGAAAGGTAGTAAAGACATTGTTAAAATAATCTATGTGACATCAGTGGTTCAACTTTAACGTTGTAAAGTTATGAGAATACTTTTTGTGTGCAAAGAAAACAAAAATAATGACGTTATTCAACAATTTCTTTTCTTCCATGTCAGTCTTTGATGCACATTTGTGAAAGTACCACAACACATGCGTATGGTGCTGCTGACACAGGAGCTGGTGGTCTGACATTGAACCTGGATGTGCTACACCTTGTTTACAAGTAGAGGAAGATGCACACTGTACATAAAACAGTTTTCATAAACATGTCAGGAGTTTTTAACAGACAGGACTTATGCAGGGTACACACCACAAGATAATCAGGCTAATTATGGGCTGATTTCTCCCCTTCTGACAAGCCTAGGTAATGTCGCCCGAGGACGAACGCTCATACGATCTGGAGATTATCATGTGAAATTAAACAATATTCAATGAGAAAACAAGCTGACTGAAGACGGAAGCATAACAAACGAGGTCTTCGCAATTTCTTCCTGCCTATCGTCTGTCATGTTTATTCTCAAGTCTCTAGAGATTTTGCGAGATTTCCCATGTTCACAGTCGGGACTTTGGTTAAAAATCTGTTGGTGTGTGGTGTAATGTCTTTGTCACATTGTGGCACACCATATAGGAACACACTATAGGAGCAAAATTGTTAAATCTATGATTTTTTTGTTCTCATGTTTGTGGTCTCTCACATTTTGAAGATCTTATAAGATTTTAAAAATCTTTTAGTGTGTACCAAGCATTACTCAAACCAGAATATAAAGATGATGAAGGACGTTCTTCGTCAGAACACCGGCCTCCTGCGTCAGCAGCACCACACACATAAATTGAGTACTGTACTCTCATGAATGCATGTTGAAGATTGTCACAGAAGAGAAGAAATTGTTGAATAAAGCCATTCTTTTTGTTTTCTTTGCACACACATTCTCATAGCTTCAAAAATTCAGGATTAAAAGTCACTTTTAATCCTGTCCTTACTACCTTTCTTGACCTTGAACGCAGTAGTTGCGTTGCCGTCTATGCAGGGTCAGAAAGCTCTCAAATTTCGTCTAAAACTTCTATCATCTATCTATGGGTTATTTATAATTAAAATTATTTTTTCTTTCTTGGACACTACTGGTCAAAGGTTTGGGGTCAGTAAGAATTTTTTCTTTCTTTTTTTTTGAAAGTGTTTTCGAAATGCTTTTTAAAGTCTCTTTTATTCACCAAGGATGCTTTTTTTAAATAAAAAAAATACAGTAAAACAGTAATATTGTAAAATAGTATTACATAAAAAGTAGTAAAAACTGTCTGCTATTTTAATATATTTTTGTAATTTAATATAATTTAATATATTTGTGTAATGTCATTTTGTAACGTATGGCAAAGCTGAATTTTCAACAGTCATTATTGCAGTCTTCCCTCAGAAATCATTCTAATATGCTGGTTTGATCTCAGAAACATTTCTTCTTATTGTTGAAAACAGTTATGCTTAATATTTTTGTTGTGAATTGTAATACAGGATTTTCAGAATTGATAGCTAGAAATTTCAGAAAACATTTTAGATGTATTTGAAACAGAAGTCTTCTGTAACATTTTAAATGTCTTTATAGTCACTTTTAATCAATTTAATTCATCCATTCTAAATAAAATTATTTAAAAAAAAATCCTGACCCCTTACTTTTGAATGGTAGTGTATAATAATATTTATTTTTATTATTAATAAATATTTATTATTATTATTATTGTTGTTGTTGTTGTTATTGATAATGTTGTTGTTTTGTTGCTGTTATTGGATTTTGAATATTTAAGGATTTGTGTAAAAAAGGCACTTTCACAAATTAACACATTAAAAAACCTCCCTGTTGGCACAAAAAAAAAAGATAATTTTGTTTGAGTGGTCTGACTTGGCTGACTTGGACAACAACATTGACTACTCAACCAATGGTGCGGCTTAGTGGCGGGAATTTCTGGCTGATAACAGGAGTGTGTTAAAACTCTAATTTGTAGTTCTCTGTGGTGCCATTAGTGGGATGATAATTACACACACATGTAATGTGTAAGTGCTTAATGAGACATTTTTTTTCCACATGGTTTTCATTAGATGACAAAGCCATGTCAAACACATATCAAATGTCAAATTTGACACGGCACATGTCAAACTTCAGCATTTGATTTATACGTGACTTTTTTTTTACAGGGAGGTGTAAGTGGTCTGACCAGCTTGCTGGAGTTTAATGATAATGGCTCTAACCCCAACATCTACTTTGAGATCCTGGGCACCAACTATGGAGAGGACCGCGGCCGTGGAGTCAGCCGGGTAAGAGACATCCCACTCAAACCCACAATATTGGTTTCGACGCTTCCGGAAACACAATTGTCTTAATTCAAAGAGCTTTTGGATTTTAATTGATAATCACAGAAGCCTAATGAATTCCATCAGCCTCCCTCAGTGAGCGGCAGTGCATCAGCACGCATTGTTTATCAGTTTTTCTGTTGTTTGCTCGTCTGTTCGTCTCGGCTTTGGTGGAGTGAAGAGGTAGTTAAGCAGCAGTAACATAAGAGTCGTTCCCCAGTGATCCGCAAGATAATTAATCTGTTCTTTCCATTTGTTTGTCGTTAATTACTTTAGTCATATTTATGTGTATTTGCTCATTCAAATATTGGTCCTAATCTGTCTCTGTCTTCCCCACGGAATGTGGATCAATTGCTCATGACAGAACGGCAGCTTTGGAGCTGAATAATGTGTAGATCAGGCTACGCTCTCGGATGGGGATACCCCCATCTCCACCCGTCTGGAGAAATAAGTTGGACTTGTTTATTTAGCTGAAATAAATGAAATAATTGATTTGTGTCAGTTGCTGATCAGGAAATCATTTATACGTTCCTTGTGGTTACACAAAAGCACCCTGCCGCACTTTTTAGCATTTAGGGTGCAAACATCTGAGATTTCACATTCCTTTCTATCATTTCAAAACAATCAATGAAAAGGTTATTTATTATGCAGTAGTTAAAAACGCAAATTAAACTGAAAGCCAGTTTCTGGTACGCTAGTTTTATAGCACAGTTTATCAGAGCAAAAACCAAATAAACCTAGCTAGTGGAGTTGGTGTAAACAGGGTCCGAAATTAACAGTCAGCAAATGGCTTTGGTGAGTAAATATAATTGTTATTTGCATGCTAGTTAGACACTTTATGAACTGCAACATTATTTATTTACTTATTTTAATTAATTAAAAGGGATAGTTCATGCCAAAATGAACATTTTCTAAAGAGTTTGTTTCTTCATCAGAACAACTGTGTAAACTCTCATTCTGACAGCACACATTCACTGCAGAGGATCCACTAGTGAGCAAATTATGCAATTCTAAATTTTACCCAATCAGCTCTGATGAAGAAACAAGCTCATCTACATATTGAATGCCTGAGTCCAAATTAAAGCAAATTTTCCTTTTTTGGTGAACTGTTCCTTTAATTATCTGACCCATTCCAGTGTAAGCGATGGCCACAATTCAAACCATCTACTAAGACAACTTCAGACTCAAAAATCCTATGGTGAAATGGAAAATTTACCATCAGAAGTTGTATATATTTGTGACTTATAGGATATGGCAAAGGGTGAAAAAGCTGAGCAGTGCAACTGGTATGGGGGAAAACAACAATGCAAAATAGTCTCATGATTAGACATAAATATTTAGGTTGATACTTTTCCAGTTCACTCACATTTTGTGTGGCACAATGTTCATTTTGAACCCTGGGTTTGTTTGTTTGCAGTTGCTGTTGGCTAATGGGTAACACTTTAGAGAAGGGAACATATATTCACTATTAATTAAAGAGTGGGTCATATGGGTTTTCGAAAAATATCTTTTTTGCAGTTTGTAACCAGGGTTGCCAGGTTTTCACAACAGAACCCGTCCAATTGCTACTCAAAACTAGCCCGGGGGGTCCCCCATTAAAATTCACCTTCCAGGGGGTAAAATACATGTTTTTTGGTGGGGTTCCCCTGCTCAAATGAACATTCCAGGGGCTAAATATTACATTAGTCGGTCACTTCAACCCGCGAACATGAAAAACAACCTGCGGCAACAGTGTTAAAGTCCGCGGGACTTGGCAACACTGTTTGTAACGTAGGTATCATTCAATGTAAACAGGCCTCAAAGTTGTTAATCAAAGAAGTGCATGATAAAGATATTGTCTCTCAGAAGAAAGAGTTGGCTCTGAATCGCCTTAATGTTTTATTTTCGAATCTTCTGCTTGTTACCGATAGACTTCACTAAGTAACTAATTTGCATAATCCCTGCCTGTCCGCAAAATACAAAGCAAGTTTTGTTTTCTTTGCCGAAAGAAGATGATGTGAAGAATCAGTGGTTAATTTATTTTTTTTCCACAATACCACAGCAATACAATTCAAACCTTTTGTTGTGTACTCCTCATTTTACCGAGAACTGCTTCTTTAGTCATGCCTTTTATCTTCGTTGGCTTCTAATCTTCTTTATTTGGACCAACAAGCATATCCGAACCACAACCTGTAAGTACGATTGATACGTTATGTGCTCAAAATATCAATTTTTTTGTGATGTATATCTAGTGCAGCTTTAGGTTTCCAGGTAAACCATTATATTACTGTCTTACTGAAATAGTTCTAATAATTTACTGTGAACCCATTATTTTCTAAGAATGTGTTGATTAATGTAGGGAATAAAGAATGCAGACATATTTTGGTTTACAAACTGTTTTGTTTCATCAGTTAGTCATGTTAGCACATGACACTGGGTACAGTTGGTACACTTTTTGCTTTTTACTAGGGACTGAAAAGAAGTGATTTTTTATAGGATATTTCCTTTACTTGTCTACTAAAAATATTAATACTTATTAACATCCATAAGTAGGTCATATTTGCCACAACCAGCTCATAAACACAAGAAGCTTTCTTGTTCCAACTGTACCCATGTCAGGTACAGTTGGAACAGTACCCCAGTGCAGTTGAGGCACCCATCCATAATGCTGTAAAGCTGCCTAACCAATTTGCTACAAATGTAAAATGCCTTTAAAATGAATTTTCAGCAGTTTTTATTTCCGTTCAGTATTTTATTTGATTATTTGTTTAGTTCATTTGTAAAACATTGTACCGTACTGGCAAACACAGATACAATATTTAATTTCAGCTCATCATTTTAATAGTAACAGTTCAAAAGTTGAGTAACAGTAAAAATAATAACAAAACAAAGATCATTCTCAAAACAAAGGTATATTGTCTGAATGTGACTATTACCTTGTGACCTTACATTGTGCGACCAAACTGCATGTGCCGCAATAGGATTCTAGTGCGGGTACAGTTGTGTGGTGAGACATTGTGTCTCAGCTGTACCCCGCTGACCAACTCAAACATTTCATTATATTTTACAGTAACCTTGCATGACAAAAAGTCAAAGTTTTTAGAGCACAGATTAAGGTTTACGAAAATGTAAGTTACCTTTAACAGTCATGTAAGAATGAGAAGCTATTCATTGTGGAAGGGGACGTGGTAAAATGGAAAAAAAATACCTTAGAAAAAAAGAACTTTCGCCTATATCTTTGGACTGGAGAACTGCATGTACTTAAAATTTCCTACGATCAAAGAGGGTGCTAATACGCATGTGTGAATCAAATTTCATAGATCAGACTTGTTGCACACTCAAGTTATTTAAGGTGTTTCAAATGTACCCCTGCACCAGCTGTACCCGGTCTACCCATACACATTTTTTCTCAGGGTTGTCCTGGTAAATTCAAATTCAAGGAGTTAAATATGATGTTATTGGAGTTGCTTCAACCAGCAGACATGAAAATCAACTGTGGACTTGGCAATACATAGTAGCGCTCGCTAACTTGCTCAAGTACTCCTCACTGTGCCAATCACAACAGACTTGGCCAGCTGACCAATCAGAGCAGAGCAGGCTTATGGAGGGGAGGAGTTTACAGACCTTACGCTCAGAACTGATCGAACAAATCGTTTGGAAATCATTAAGAAATGACTATGCATAAATGAGAAAACTACAATGTTTTCTGACTTTAGATGCATTTAAACCAGTTGTAAGGGACTCCAACACAATATTAGGATACTTTAAAATACCATATGACCTGCTCTTTAAGAGTTTTCCCTCAATAGACTACTAATTTGCTGCTTATTAGTAGTTATTGAGGTAGTTATTACGTTTAGGTAGTGGGTCGGATTAAAAGATCTAGAAACTATAGTGAGAATTGGACCTTAAAGTGGTGCCTTAAGTGGTACCATGAAGTGGTTTGCAATTCTTTCCAGTCTTGATCCCTTTTGAAATGCCAAATGTAAAGTTTTTACATGCACCAAAGGATTTTCTAGATCAGGCAGCCGAACGTGCTGTCATAGTGCCGATCATGGGTCTGAAGTGACTTGGATCTGATATGAGATGTTAATCAGAGAGTCTATGGTTGTCCTTGAGGACTCCGCTGTGCCAAAGTCCACAGACAACCATCAGACAACAGGCTGGAGTCCTTTAATAATGCCACTTCCTCTCATCCACTGGAACTCACTGCATCCTTACTGCCATCATGCACAAATTAAATTGTCAGATTTCATTAAAGATAATGGCCTCTGACACAAACAAGATCTGTGCTGCACTTCCAAAAGATGAAATGAATCTTTTAAGTACAAAGTAATTACATTAAGCGAGTTTCTTTAATCAGAGTGGATAATTGCTTCAGAAGGAAGGCTTGTTAGACTGGTTCTGCTCACTACTGTTGGCAATGCACATGGTTTTATTAATGATTATATTGAGCTTGAAGCTTGAATGATTAAGCCATATACATATATATAGTTTCTTTCTCTGGCTTGAAAATATGCAAACAAGTAGTATAGATAAACAGAATGGCAGTTCTTGACAAGTTCTGTTCATATGTTGAAGCCACTTGTGTTTTAAACATCTCTGCAATTAACTGCTGTGTTTCCAGATATACACAATATGTTTCCACATTTGTTGACGTTGACCGGAAAACAAAACCTGTTTAATGTGACCCCCTGGAAACACATTAGCAGTAGTTATCTCACCTTCCTCCTGTGAGGGGGAAGTTTTTCCAGCCTGTTCTTGAGCTTGTTTCTGAAAGAACATTTGTAGTTTTTCACTCCACATTTTAACAGTGTCACAAGGGATTGCACAAACCCTTGCTCGCTTTTCATATGGTCAATTGTCCAGAACATTATCAGCCACGTCTGAACAGGCTTTTTAATGGCTTTTGTTCCTAACATAGACTTGTCGGTGGGGTAATTGGTGTGAAGGTGACTCTAGGGTAATAAGTGACGGCCATATTTCAGCATCCTGCGTTATATCCTTTCACAGACCACAGTCTCCAGTTCAGAGATTCAAATTGTGGCTGGTGAAAATGCTGTTATTCACTGCACACATACACTGCGACCTGACAAAGTTGAAAAAGCAAAATCCTAAAATTTTGTGTATTTCCAACTTCTTTTGGGGCCCCATGTGTACACACCACTACAGAGTTATGTAAATATATACTGTGCCCATATTTCCATTATAATGGTTCAAAGCAATCTGTCATAATTAGTTTTACCACCATGCAAGAATTAGTTTTCCACATCATTAAATCCATTGGCTACATTCGGCTCACCTCTCTATATATCAAAACATCTAAAAAGCCTACAGTGGCGTAATTGCTCGATTAGCCATTTTGGCTAATCATCCCTGCTGGGATACAAAATATTCTTTTGTTTTTGCCTTCATTGAAAACGTATTAGAGCACAGGTTGGGCAGTCAGTAGGGAATATGTGATGGAGTTTGCGCTAATGTGAAAGACCACTGAGCCGAAAGAGTTGGGAAAATGCGCAGAGAAAAAGAAGAGGCTAGGCAGGCGTCACTGGGAATAGAGAGGTAGGAAACTCTATTACTAGCCAGCTTAACGTCCCATAAGCATCAGCCGCTCATTAACTATGTATGACCATCAGCAAGCACCAAGGTAGTTAAAACTTACATATGGAGTTTCTAACATCTGCTACATCATTAGCTTGGAAACGTATATCGCAGATGAAAAGTTTGGGGTCTGCAAGATTTGTGTTTCTTGAAAGAAGTCTCCTATGCTCACCAAAGGTGCATTTGTTTGATCAAAAATACGGTAAAACAGTAATATTATTACAGGTTAAAATGATTGTTTTTTAATTTAATATAGTTAAAAATGTAATTTGTTCTTTTGATGATTTTCAGCATCATTACTCCAGTCTTCATGTTGATTTGGTTTGTAAGAAAGATTTATAAGTAATGTTTAAATAGTTGTGCTGCTTTGCTGGAAAAATGTTTTCAGGATTCTTTGCTAAAAAGGAACAATGTAGGGGAGAGCGGGGTGATGTGAGCTTGTGGGCAAGTTGAGCCACCCCTTGTTTCTAGGCAACCTTAAACGAAATTAGTGATGTGACCACAAATACATGAAGAGTTATCAATTTGACTTACTGTGTGATGGAGAGAGGCCCATTGAATAATTCATAACTACATTTAAGTTCAAAAACAGTTCTTTTGCTGTTCACAGTGATTTTTTTATGTTCAAGGACTCATGCTTCTTGTGTCTGAACAATCACAGACAAATCTGAAAAAATATTGTGTAATAATAATATGAGTCTATACTGTTAAAATGTTAGCTCTAAACTGCTGGATGATACAAGTTTGTTAAAATGGTAGAAGTGGGGTAATTTGAGCTAAAGGTCCTGGGGTAAGTTGAGCCTATGGCTCACCCCTTCTTATGATTATAAAATATTATTTTACTGTAATTCTACATTATATTTCATTTATTTTGGGCCAAACATTCTTGATTGTGTACTTTGTTTTGAACTTATTTTGGTTCTAAAAAAAGTTAATATGCCTTGTTTAGGAAAACTGGCCTTCCTTCCTTCCTTCCTTCCTTCCTTCCTTCCTTCCTTCTTTCTTTCTTTCTTTCTTTCTTTCTTTTTCCTTCTTTCCTCCTCCTTGTTCTTCTTCTTTCTTTCTTTCTTTGTCTTTCTTTCTTTCCTTCTTTCTTTCTTTCTTTCTTTCTTTCTTTCTTTCTTTCTCTCTTTCTTCTTTGTCTTCCTTCTTTCTTCCTTCCTTCCTTCATTTTCTTCTTCTTCTTCTTCTTTCTTTCTTTCTTTCCTTCCTTTCTGTCTCTTTCTCGCCGTCTTTCTTTTATCCTTTCTTCCTTCTTCTTCCTTCTTCTTGTTCTTCTTCTTTCTTTCCTTCTTTCTTTCTTTCTTTCTTTCTTTTTCTATCTTTGTTTGTTTTTCCTTCTTTCCTTCCTTTCTTCCTTCTTCTTCTTCTTTCTTTTTGTCTTTCCTTCTTTCTTTGTCTTCCTTCCGTCCTTCCTTCCTTCATTTTCTACTTCTACTTCTTTCTTTCTTTGTCTTTCCTTCCTTCTTTCTTTCTTTCTTTCTTTCTGTTATTTTCTTTTTGAAGTCATCCACACATCCATTCCATTCTCCAAATCGTTTTATGTTTATTAGGGTCACAGGGAGATGGAGCCTAACCCAGCGTCTTGAGTCACAGGTTGGGTAACTCCTTGGATGAATCGCCAGTCCATCACAAGGCTCACACATAGATTTTAAGAAGCTGTTTTATTGAATTTCTCTTCCTTTGATACAGCATGAGGTGAAAATATACAATTTAACTTCAGAATAAACAGCGGCACAGTTTAACTCCATGTGGCTTAACTTACCCTCTCCCTAGGCTCAATTTACACCACACTGGGAGCAAGTTGAGCCAAGAGACCTTTTTTTTTAGGATGCAAGGATGCACCACATTCTTGGACGCCGTAAATAAAAATTGGCTCAACTCGCCGTGAATAAAAAATTAGGTCACTCTCCCCTAAACAGAAATCTATTGTAACATTCTAAATGTTTTTACTGTTGCTTTTGACCAATTTAATGCATCCTTGATGAATAAAAGCTGACGTGCCATAGCTAACGTGTTTAACAAGATTCTCTTCCTTCTTGACAGTAATTGACCTGAAAGAGAAAACTGACCTCAGAAGACAGCTTACAGTGCTTGCAGCATACTTGTGGTTTGACACGTTGCAGTGTTTCAGCGTAACAAAACTGAGCTTGCGTAGCTAGAAGCGTCTGCATTCACTCACTTAGATTGTTTCTAACAGTGAACTACAAAGCATTTAGGACCTGAAACAAACTCTGTTATGTGACTAGGTAAAGGTGGCCCTCAGGGGGCGGCCGGAGTAGTACAGCATGACTTTGAGTGTGCTATATTAATATTCGGAAATGGCCCTGGCACCTTTACGGCAGGGTGATGTGCATTAATGTGTTCACCGACGCGCAAGGCAAGGTTGTAGAAGCGCCTGTGTTAAATATGTGAAAACTGTACAGTGGGGAAAGATATCCCCTCGGGCCTGACTCCCCATTTCCCCCAATTTTCCATTCCATTAGGTAGATTCAGATGTTCTTTGAGAGGAGCTGTCTTGGCCTGTAGGATTGGAGGTGGAGAGAGAGAGCGCGGACGAGCAAGACTATCATTGATTTGTGCTGCCTTAGAGCCGCGCACTTTTTTTTTTGGCACATTTTGTCTAGACATCTCCCTGTAGATTGCCAATGTGTTAAATGCCTTGGGTTTCTCTTTTCAACAGCAGCCCCTCTTCAATTTTCCAAGAGTAGAAAAGATATTTTCCTCCGCATGTGTGACACGAATTGTATTATCATATTGTTAAAGGAGGAAGTGATTGAATAGATATGGAAGAAGAGCCGGGCATGGCTGCGCTTTTGTTCGCTGCAGTCCCATATTTACTCCTTTGTTCCACACCAGGCCTCACTTCCACTTTGTAGACTTATGCAGAGATATATTACCATTTTCCCCCCCAAGGCGAATATGTATTTATTCTATTGAGCTAAAGTACCTCTTGTTCGGATATAGATTTTGGCTAGGAGAGTTTTATTTAAACCCGTCTCTTAAATATAATATTATAGAAATTTCAGATCACAATCCTAGTTGTGGGTTATAATATGAATACCTCTTTTGAGGTTTAAAAAATATATACTTTTATCTGCCAACATTATATTTTCTCTTAAAGCACTCAATTATTGTAG
Source organism: Labeo catla (assembly GCA_012976165.1). NCBI lineage: Eukaryota > Metazoa > Chordata > Actinopteri > Cypriniformes > Cyprinidae > Labeo > Labeo catla. The sequence goes on from VONZ01000198.1 coordinate 499,565, forward strand.
AGCTAATGTGGCTCTTTACTTACACTCTCAGGGGAAAAAAAGTACCTTTTTGTACCTTGCTTACCTCTAAAGGTGCTAAAGGAGATTTAAAAAAAGGAGTGAATGAATTTTTATCATTGTCTACACACTACTAAGACACATTTACAGTTGAGGTCAAAAGTTTTCATACACCTTGAGGATCTGCAAAATAAGAGGGATTATACAAAATGCATGTTATTTTCAATTTAGTACTGACCTGAATAAGATATTTTACATTAAAGATGTTTACATGTAGTCCAGAGAAAACAATAGTTGAATTTACAAAAATGACCCCATTCAAAAGTTTACATAAGGTTGATTCCTACTACTGTGTTCTTAATCTGAATGATCCACCGTGTGTTTTTTTTGTTTTGTTTTTGTTTTGTTTAGTGATAGTTGTTCATGAGTCCCTTTTATGTCCTGAACAGTTAAACTGTCCAATGTTTTTCAGAAAAATCCTTAAGGTCCAACAAATTCTTTGGTTTTTCAGCATTTTTGTGTATTTGAACCCTTTCCAACAATGACTGTATGATTTTAAGAGCCATCTTTTCACACTGCGGACAACTGAGGGACTGAACTGAGGTAACTGTTACAGAAGGTCCAAATGCTCACTAATGCTCTAGAAGGAAAAACGATGCATTAAGAGCCAGGGGTGTAAACTTTTGATCATTCAGGTAACAACACAGTATTACGAATTAAGCGTATGTAAACTTTTGAACAGTGTCATTTTTGTAAATTATTTTATTAATATTAATATTAATATTAATATTTTATTAATTATATTATTTTCTCTTGTGGTGAAATATCTAATACAGGTCAGTACTAAATAAAAAATAACATGAATTTTGTATGATCCATCCTATTTTGGTAAATCAGTTAACATTTTGCAGATTCTGCAAGGTGTATGTAAACTTTTGACCTCAACTGTATATATAAACACCATGTAAAAGTGAATTTTGCATCCTATGTCCCCTTTAAAGGTACATATTAGTACCTTATTTGTACATATTAAAATCTTTTGAAATGATACTGCCCCAGTGACAGCTTTTCACCTCTTTTTCTGAGAGTTCAAAATACAAAAATGCAAACCACAAAATATTTCCCCATGCAAATTTCAGTAAGGGTCCAGGTTGGTCATGTCGATTTGCCGCGTTGACCAGCAGAAAGCTACTTGGTTTTACTGTGAGTTCTATGCAAAATGTACCCTATATATCGCTACACTTTTGACTGCCAGAGAAATTTCGCTAATGTAAACACATCCGAAGCCCCCCCGCGATCACTAATTTTATCCCTTAAAATTTATCTTTGATAATCAAAATGACACAATCAAACCAGCTCGGACTTCACCCATTTTCACTGGGTTAACTGAAGTACTGAATGCTACACAATGGCAAGTGCCAATATTGGATTCATTTATCCATACTGTATATATTTATACGGCTACTGTATATATACCAGAAACTGATTCTGAAGAAATCAGAAGAAAAGGAAGAGCGAGTTATACAGGGCCATATACAAGTTGATGTATCAAAATGGTACTGCATTTTATGTATCACTCTCTACAACATCAGACACATTATAGTAATTGATATCATTAGCCTTTGGCTTGACAACATTATCAAATTGCTAATAATGTGTTGCTAATGTTATACAAAACATGTCCCTGTTTGCCGTCTCAGATAGCTACCTTTTAAAAATCAACATCCATAGATAGCAACACTTCACTAATGATGTAAAAAGCCTCCAAGTCGAGACGTTTGGTTATACATTTGTAATGGTACACTAAAGTTATTATTTTGCACATGGTTTGTTTTTAAGCATATTCAAAAAATATATTAACAAAACGTGATTTTCACCACAAGGGGTGACTTGGTGGCTCCTCAAATCTTGGTGGTTCATTTTTGTGAATAGTACTGTGATTCAATGCAAGGTGTACACTGTAAAAAACAATTTGTTGAGTCACCTTAAAATAATTTGTAACCTTAAAATTTTAAGTTCAGTCAACTCAAAAAAAGTTTATTCAACTTGAAATGTTAAATTATACTAAGTGACAACTTAGATATTTGAGTTGAATCAACTTAAAAAATTAACACAGCTGGGTTACTTACCCACCTGTTAAGTTCAGCAAACACAAATATCTAAGCTGTTACTTAGTACAACTTAACATTTCAAGTTGACTAAACTTATTTTAGTTGACTAAACTTAAAATTTTAAGGTAACAAATTATTTTAAGCCGACTCAACAAATTGTGTTTTTTTTTTTTTACAGTTTTTTACAGTTTATTTTTTACAGTGTATGAACAATTCAAACAAAATGCCATAAAGAAATAAGACAATAAGACAATTTTTACCTCATTTACAAATGTACAAAATGTAACATAGATGTTTACATGAAAATCCAAACAAGCAATTTTTCCATAGCACATTTCTTCAGACTATGATCGTGCTGTCATCCCGTAACACTTTTTTTTTTTTTTTGGTAATGTGATCTCTCATGCTCTTCGCATATTCTTCTGCGATGTTTCAGAAATCTGAAATCCTCCCTGTTTGTTCATTATTTATTTATGTCTGTGTATTTAGTGTTTGTATTGTGGCTGCACGCTGTAAATAGTCATAGAGATAAACATCTCCTGCTCTCCCACAGGATGAATGTCCCTCAATATAGAGAGGCGTAGTCCTCAAAGCAGAGGTGCCTGTCACCGCCTCGACTTCGCTGGAACACAGATCTGTTTTGGCACTGGGAAACATTTTAAGACTTGTAGTGAGCGAAACATCCATTTTATTTGGAGGAGGAATTACAGAGAACCGAACAGAGTACCCTGTGATTGTTATTTATTTATGATGCTGTTTCGCCAAGAACTTTAGCAAGAAAAATGTGATTCTTTGTATACAGAGTGGTGACAGAAAAACACATTCCAGCTCTGTGTGTGTGTTTATATATAAATATGAAGAGTTCAGATGCAAAACCAGCTAAAAGCCATCTCAGTCAAAAATGAGATAATGATATGGGGTGAATGCTCCAGACACATAGTATACGTCCATCAAATACTTTTACTTTAAACTCGCTAAATTCCAGCCTCAGCCCAAAGAAGTACCAGTACTTACATAAAAACCTATACAAAGTAGCCAGAAAGAAATGCAGATTTGAAAGAAATATGTCAGATGGATTTAGGGGCTTTTGCATCTGAACTCTTCATATATATGTATGGATATCTCACCCAAAAATAGAAATTACCCCATGATTTACTCACCCTCAAGCCATCCTAGCTGTATATGACTTTCTTCTTTCAGACAAATACAATCAGAGTTATACTAAAAAATATTCTGGCTCTTCCAATCTTTATAGTGGCAGTAAATGGCTGTTGAGATTTTAAAGTCATAAATATGGATTTTTTTTTTTACACAAGGGCCTCAGTTTACTTCAGAAGGCCTTTATTAACCACAATTGAAGTACTTTTTATGATGGAGGGATGCACTTTATTTTGCTTGGAAATCCCAACCACCATTCACTGCCATTATAAAGTTTGAAAGAGCCAGGACATTTTTTAATATAACTCAGATTGTATTCATCTGAAAGAAGAAAGTCATATACACCTAGGATGGCTTAAGGGTGAGTAAATCATGGGGGAACGTTCATTTTTGGGTGAAGTTTCCCTTTAAAATGATCAAAAGTTACAGGAATTTATGTTACACAGGATTTCCATTTTAAATATTTGCTGTTCTTTGATGACTGACGTAATGGCTGCTGAAATGTAGCTTTGCCATCTCGGATATAAATAACATTTTAAAACCCACAATTAAAAGTGCACATTAAAAATCATAAATTTGCTTCATTTTGATAAATTTCCCTGGAAACGAGACAACTTGCGTCATTGTTGCATTTGCCTTAACTGAAGCATTTGGTGAATTTGCAGTGTAAGAATATACTTTTTGTTAAGTGTGATCTAGTTAGGTTATTTTTTGTTTGTAAAATGAATTAAAAGTAATATAGATTGGTTGGAAGATTTGTTTTTAAACGTTAAAGTTGAAATGAACGCAATTTAACGTATTGTGTTCTCCTTTGACATTTACACTTAGAGATCGTATTAACATATTGTGTACCCTTTAATTTATTCTACAAAAGTTTTAAAAATAAGTCTTAAATTCACCTTCATAAAACTTGGAGAAACCTTGTTCATTAGTAGAGGGCGTATTGAACGCTGTGACCGCAGGTGGGGGTTCTAGGTCAGACCCCCAGTGTGCCCTCCTGCCGTCTTCCAGTAGAATTACAGCATGTAAACCCGAGGATTACCGCAGACAGTGCCTTTTAGACTCTCCATGCCTCTGCGGATCAGCACATTCCCATGTTCCCGCTCCAGGCGGATTAACACAACCCGGCGAGTCTATAGTGTCCTCACCTCTCCATACCTCAGCACCTGGACTCGGCAGTTGTTTCTCTCACCTTCTTTCTCTCACTCGCTCTCATTTTTCCTCTTTCTTCAGCGTCTGAAGCTTTGATCACCGCAGGCTCCTCTGCTGCCTGCTGGTAATTACCTGGTGCTGATGAAGCCGTCAGAAAAACACCCTAGTGTGTGCCAAAGGTGCTGTGTCTGCTTTACTAAAGGTCAAGCAAAGGTGTAAAAGCGCCAAGTGTTTTTATAAAAAAAAAACGGATAGTACTGTTGATTCCAAGCCAGCTCTGAAACTCAGACATGAGAAGTGTCATATGTCAGAAGGATTCATAAAAGAGAAACGTGTTTGCTGATTCCACAATCTTCAGTGTAATGCCCAAGGCTAGTGTCTGTGCTGGACAAAAAGGCAAGAATCGCGTGTCCTTCTAGACTTTGAGTTTCTTCTGTGATTAAATTATTTTTAATTTCTAAATTTGAAATTCATTTAGTTATTTTTGGGAAGCAGTTTCAATAATATTTTAACAAATCTGCTTTGCTGCTTATCATTTTTCGAAAGCTTTTGTCTAAAAAATGCAGGGTTAAAAAGAACCCAGCGCTGGGTGAAATATGGACAAACCCAATGACTGAGTTGTTTTAACCCAGCGATTGGGTTAAATGTCTAACCCAACTATGTTTAACCCAACTCAAATATTGTTTAAAAATTACTATATGCTTGGCTTAAAATAAACCCAAAATAGATTGTAAATTAAAAATCAGACAAATATTTACTAGAGGCATCAACAATACTCAAAAGGTGAACATTTATTAGTAAGAAATTTAAAAATATATATTTATTGTTTAATTATTATTTATTCAACTTATTAATAAATATTCATTTATTGAACATATTAACAATTGTTAATTTCCAACCTATTTTGAGTTTATTTTAAGCAGGAAATATAGTCATTTTTAAGCGATAATTAATGTATTTATTGTATTTATTTATTTATTGACAAGGTAAGGTCTTCAGAAATGCAATATTCATTATTTAAAAAAATCATACTTTTTTTTCTTTCTTTTTTAAAGTAATTTCTACCTTGAAAAATTTCCACATTTGTTTTAAACTCATTTTTTCAAAAATAAAGTAATTTTATTTATCATGAATGCCCGTATATTGTACGTTTTTTTACTGTTTTTTTCAAACCTATGTTGAATTTCTCAAATTTCTGCTGATTTTTTTTAAAAATACCATAACTAATATTAAACATAATTTGACAAGACAAGACAAAAATGTAGTGTCAGTGTACATTATTCAATGTAAATTATGAATTAGGTATATTTTATTTATTAATTTTTTATTATATTTTTTTTACCTTGGAAAATATATTTTAAATATCTTTAAAAGAAAATAAAAACAATTATAATAAGAATAATAATTAGGGCTGTCAAATGATTAATCGCGATTAATCGCATACAAAATAAAAGTTTGAGTTTGCCTAATATATGTGTGTATTATTATGTATATTTGAATACACACAGATTAATGTATATATTTAAGAGAAATTTGTTTTTTACGTACAAAATATTTTTATTTATATATAATATGAATGATATTAAAATGATAAAATAATTTGTAATTATTTAAATATATGCATGAATGTGTTTGTTTTTATATAAACATAATAATTACACACAGCACACACACATATATTAGGCAAACGCAAACTTTTATTTTGTACATTGTTTGACAGCCCTAATAATAATACGATTTGTACACTCACATGTATTTAAGATTTAAATGTTATTAACTTTTACTTCATAGTTACACCACATGACATTTAAAATAAATTGCAGCTTTTTTAATAAAATAAAAATATTCAAAATCATATAAAACTAACTTGAATATGAAGAAGACATTTCTGCATTCTCAGAAATAAAGGTACAAAAGCTGTCAGTGGGGCAGTACCTTTTCAAAAGGTGCACTTTTGTACCTAAAGACTCTATATTAGTACATTAAAGGTACATCATAGTATCTAAAGTGTATATATTAGTACCTAAATGGTACAAAAGTGTACCTTTTGAAAAGGTACTGCCTCAGTGACAGCTTTTGTACCTTTATTTTGGAGAGTGTAGCTTGCCACCTGGGTTTTAAAGTAGATTTAGACTATTTTCAATTTCAGTTGTCACAGATGCCCATTTACTGTACTTTGGAGGACATGTTTTTCCAAACCCTTATGACTTACTTTCTTCTGCTGATTTTCTGAAGAATATCTTGGCTGCTTTTTTCCGTATAATGAAAGTCAATGAGAACTGACCCTGCAAAGCTTCAAAAAAGGATGCAAAATAACCATAAAAGTGGTTCTGTAATTCATACGGGATGCCAGAATTTTCCAATTTGGCTGAATTGTCCCTTTAAATCACACATATCTTTTTTAATGCTCATGCTTGTAATTTTATTTTATGAGAAGTACCGTAAAAAGAGAAAACATTCACAATAAGATGTCCCACTAACGAATAGTGACCATCCTCATCCATCCCTGTAGTACAGCTAATTAAAATGCATCTGGTTATCAGGGTCAGTGCTCTTTCCAGGTGCTTCCTCCGGGGAGAGATGAAGCGTCACGCCACAGTTAGACAGCAAAAGCTCACGACAGCGTTCCCCCGTGAAAAAGCACTTAACAATCCACAGCCTGAAATATTCAACAGGGCCACATCATTATCTGCTGGCAGGAAGTGAGGCTACATCATACAGGCTTTATGATGTGGGCTAATCCCATATACAGAACGTTTCCTCATGACTGAATTAGTGTGTCCCTGAAGCCCACCGCCTCAGGCCACGAGCAGCGGATAAAGAGAGAATGCAGGGATCTGGGGTCAGGATCCCGCTAGTCTTTTGGACTTTACCGTTCAGTCGCCTCATAATGCTGTTTTGGGGAAGGACTTAAGGGCAGCATCAACTTTAAAACTGCTTTAAATATAAAAGCGAGAGGCATTCACAGTCATTCCTGTCTGTTTGTCGGTCTCTCGCTCGCTCTCTGGCTTTCCCTGGGAGGCATGTTGTTGGAGAAGGTTGAGTCAGTCCACACTCTGTCAATGTCTTAATAGGATGAGGGGGAAGTATTTCACAGTTGCCCTAGATATTGCTGAAGGGGATGATAGTCTGTACCCAGCTCTAATTTTAAATGTGGCGGTAAAGAAGGAAGTACACTACATTAAGAGTCCTGGGTTTTGTCAAGAGCGAAGTTATATTAGATCTGTACTGATTTAAACATCATATGGATGCAAGAACTTTTTTCTGTAAGTATGCAAATGCACATGTACAGGCAGAATTAGATGAAGATAATATCAAAATTGCAACAAAGCACAAACTTTCTAATCATAATTCATTGATTCTGTTTTGAGATTTTTTTCTAAATGTTTCAGTAGTATTTCTTCACAGATATCTTTATTTTTATGCATCTAATATTGTCATTCATTACTTGCTTCTGGCAAAAAGATTCAAACAAATCAAAACAAAATATATTATTTTGGTATTTTTATTTTTTATTTTTTTATTATATACAGTGCCCTCCACTAATATTGGCACCCTTGGGAAATCTGCATTGTTTATCTTTTTATTAAAAAAAAAAAAAAAAACACAAAATTCCAACTTTTCATTCAAGTAAAAGTATGGGGAAACTCATACATTATTATTTTCTCCAATGCATGTTGGCCACAATTATTGGCACCCCTAGAAATTCGTATGACTAAAATATATCTGAAGTATATTCCCATATGAATTTATATTTACATTTTCTTTTAGCACACCAGGGTGACTAGGAGCATTAAAATTGTCCAGCCATGACTTCCTGTTCCACAGGATTATAAATATTAGGGAACACAAATCCATCACAAGGAGTAAAACCAAAGAATATAGTTCTGATGTGCAGAACAAGATTGTTGAGCTTCAGAAAATCTAAAGTTGCAGTAAAACAAAATTCCCACCATTAGGGCAATAATTAGGAAGTTCTAATCAACTAAAAATGTCACAGATCTGCCTGGAAGAGGATGTGTGTCTATATTGTCCTGATGCAGGTGAGGAGGACAGTTTGAGTGGCCAAAGACTCTCCAAGGATCACAGCTGGAGAAATACAGAGATAAGTTGAGTCTTGGGGTCAGAAAGCATAAAAAAATGATCAAACATTCCTGACATCACCACATGTTGTTCGGGAGGGTTTCAAGAACAATCCTCCCCACGCATCCACAAAATAAACTCCAGCATATTCAGTTGTCAGACACAACTGGAACTTTAAAAGGGACTGGCTTCTATGGTCAGATGAAACTAAAAAAGCTTTTTGGCAGTAAACCCACCAAACAGGGATAAAAAGTACCCCATGCCCAAGCTTAAATATACTGCTGGATCTTTAATTTTGTGGGCATATTTTCTGCCAAAGGTCCTGGACATCTTGTTCAGATGCATGACATCATGGATTCTATCAGATACTAGCAGATACAAAATCTAAACCTGACTGCCTCTGTTAGAAATCTTACAGTGGGCCGTGGTTGGATCTTCCATCAGGACAATGACCCAAAACAACATCAAAATCAACGCAAAAATATTTCACTGAGCACAAAATGAAGCTTCTGGCCGATTTTCCCCGCACTTTCCATTGTTTTACTTTAATGAAGGTTTGAAATTTTGTGATTTTTTTAAAAATAAAAGATTAAAGGGATCATTGACTCATTTTCACAGCCATCTTTGCTCATATTTGCCAAGGGTGCCAATATTAATGGAAGGCACTATAGTTTATAGTATAAATAAACTTAACTTTAACTTTAAAGAGTTAAAGATTATAACAACACAATATTTGTCATATACTGTACATCTGTACATCACCATGTGTTTATTTACTTAAAGTTTGCAGAATGTTGTGTTCCGGTTTGAAATATATATATATACAATATACAACATAATTTAGATCTGGCCTTTTCCAAACAGACAGTGTTTTGTCCAAGACAGTGAATACAGATTTGTCTTTATTTTATTACAAACTTTTTTTTTCCTCTCTCTCTCTCTGATTAATTAAATTTCTAAGAAATAATTATTAATAATGCTTGCTGTAAGCTTAAATATGGCCTTTCTGGGAACTTGAAAAACTAATTAGTGGATGCAGTGAATACTTCAGGCGATGAATCTTTGACTTTAGCGCAGTTACGTATACTGAAAACATGGGTTCACAATTTTTCAATCTCAATTTAGAATTGTTTTTAATCTTTTGTATGAACTAATTGACTTTGTTCACAAAGCTTTATTAAAATGGCAAGTGCGTTCACCTCTCTGAAGCCCTGTGCTTTGTCTGAAGATTAAATATTAAATAGATTGGCTTTAGTCCAGCATTACAGTCAAATTCATTATTGTTTATCCAATCATTAGTTCAAATGAATATTTCATTTAAACTGATAATTGTGTTTACAAAACTCTTTTAATCGGAAACATACTTTCATTATTATTTTTTACTTTGTAATTATTTTACGAACGTGTTTGCAAGCATCAGTAATTGTCAATCTGTATTTACTTACAGCAGTTTTACTCTGCATAGTTTAATTATAGTTTATCTCAGGTGAAGCAAAATAACCTCTGACATAACCATATTCTAATTCAATTAACAAAAAGGATGTTTGTCTGTAGGAAAACAGCTGTCAGATTAAAAAAAACAAAAAAACAAAAAACAGCAGTTTATATTTTCTCTTACCCAAATTATAGCAAATCAACTATTTAGATATACTAGATGTCTGCACTGAAAAGGTTTGTTGTAAATATTATTGGGAGTTTGTTGGTGAATAAATTGCGACCGATTTCACAAACGAGAATCCCTCTGTGGTCATTTGTTATAATGCATAATGTACATTAGTTCTATTGTTTATAATACATTATGTATTTTAACAGTTTTTTTTTTTTTTTAAACCATATGATTACTTGCTTTTGATACCTTATTTGAATGAATTATTATTGCCTCATTGCTATTATATATGGCTATTGTTCACTTAGGTCTATTTTAATTACCACAAAGAAACAATTATACTTACTCGATTAATTGTCAGAATAATCGATCGATTACTCGATTAGTAATGGGTAGTGACAGCCCTAATCTAGAATATGATCATGCACAATAAGGCATTAATTTGCGCTTTATAAGTACTAATAAACTGCCAATATGCTAGTAAATATGCATTAAAATAGGCAACTTGTTAATAATGAGAACTGGTTCTCAAACGAAAGTGTTACCGTTTATTTTTGCAACAGCTTTTGCTTCCATCTAGATATATAAAACATATTATCTCACACAATATTGCTTTTCAAGCATCTTATTTTAATGATGTTTAAATATTTTTTCTCTGGAGAGCAAGAAAAATAGTCATTAAGAAAAGGGCTTTCTGCATGTGGGTGCAGAATATCTGCATGTGTCATTAGGTCGGTTATACAGAGAGACTTAGTAGTTTCAATCCATTTGTGTGTGATTTTATTCCGTTCACACAGGATCTGCCCAGCTAAGAGTGCAGACTGATCTTTGATGTACAGCCTGGAGCTCCTCAATCCTTTCAGCAGTCTCTAGCGTGCTGTGTCACAACCCGGCAGTCTCCCAGCCTTAATTCTGCTTTAGTTTAGCACACACAGAGAGAAAATGTTACTTTATTGAACATTTGTACATGTCTTGTACTTCATTTCCATGGGGGCGGTTGTGGTACACCTCAGTGTGGTTTCTCTTGAATGAAACGGAATAGACTGGAAACCCTGAAGGGACTTTGCCTTAGCTGAATCTTTTTCTCTCATTAGACAACCTCATTATCAGGCATTGATGTGTGTTTGCGGGTAAAATCAATTCATACAATTGATAAGAACCAACAGACCTCCTGGTAGTTCACATGTTAGCTGTGTCAGAGGTAGATCTGCTTTCTTCAGCCTACTAATGGATTCTACTACTTTAGACAGTCAGTTCTTCTTCTGCTATTTTAGAATATTAATATAATATTTAGGAAATACAATATTATAGAAACTTTGTTTCTTTTTTCATACTGTATTTTTTTATGATATTATAATGTATATAATCATACTATTATTGTTTTTTTATTATGAACAAAATATATATTATTATGTATTTATATGTGTTATGTATAACGAATGAATAGATGGTTAAATGTTGATTATTTTTTATTTATTTTCACAACCATTTATGATGTTATGGAAACCTGTGTCCACCACTGAATAAAAAAAAAAAAAAAAAGATAATTGTGACTTTTTATCTCACAACTTTTTCCTCTTAGAATTGCATGATATGAATTTGCAGTTGCGAATTATAACGTTTTGCATGATAAACTCGCAATTGAAAGAAAAAAAGGTAGAATTAGGAGAACAATTCTGAGAAATAAAGTCGCAATTTTGAGAAATAAACTCAAAATTCTGAGAAGTAAACTCACAATTCTGACTTTTATTTTTGAACTTAAGTCAGAATTGTAAGATGTAAAATTGCAAAACATGTCCGTCTTTTTTTCCCCCTCAGAATTGGACCCACAATTACAAGAAAAAAGTCAAAATTTTAAAGTTGCAATTGTCTTAATTCTGATTTGCAATTGCGAGTTTATATCCAACTATTCTGACTTTTAACTCACAACTGTGAGTTTATATTACACAATTCTTAGGGAAAAAAGTCAGAATTGCTAGTTTTTATCTCACAATTCTGACTTTTCCTGCAATTGCAAGTTTATATCCCACTATTCTGACTTTTAACTTGCAACTGTGAGTTTATATCATGCAATTCTGAGGGAAAAAAGTTGAATTGCGAGTTTATATCTCACAATTATGAGAAAAAAAAGTTAGAATTTTAAAATATAAACTTGCAATTGTGATTAAAAAAAAGTTTTTATCTTGCAATTCTGACTTTTCTTGCAATTGAGAATATATATTACACAATTCTTAGGAAAAAAAAAAAGTCAGAATTGCAAGTTTTTATCTCGCAATTCTGACTTTTCTTGCATTTGCGAGTTTATATCCCACTATTCTGACTTTTAACTTGCAATTGCGAGTTTATGTCACGCAGTTCTGAGGGAAAAAAGTAGAATTGCGAGTTTATATCTCAATTATGAGAAAAAAAGTCAGAATTGTGAGATATAAACTTGCAATTGTGATAAAAAAAAAAAGTTTTTATCTCGCAATTCTGACTTTTCTTGCATTTGAGAGTTTATATCACACAATTCTGAGGGAAAAAAGTCAGAATTGCTAGTTTTTATCTCACAGTTCTGACTTTTCTTGCAATTGCGAGTTTATATCCCACTATTCTGGCTTTTAACTCGCAATTGTGAGTTTATGTCACGCAATTCTGAGGGAAAAAAGTCGAATTGCGAGTTTATATCTATGAGAAAAAAAAGTCAGAATTTTGAGATATAAACTTGCAACTGTGATAAAAAAAAAAAGTTTTTATCTCGCAGTTCTGACTTTTCTTGCAATTGAGAGTATATATTACACAATTCTTAGGGAAAAAAGTCAGAATTGCAAGTTTTTATCTCGCAATTCTGACTTTTCTTGCATTTGCGAGTTTATATCACAATTCTGAGGGAAAAAAGTCAGAATTGTAAGTTTATATTCCACTGTTCTGACTTTTAATTCGCAATTGTGAGTTTATATCACGCAATTCTGAGGGAAAGAAAGTAGAATTGCAAGTTTATATCTCAATTATGAGAAAAAAGTCAGAATGGTGAGATTTGTCTTACAGTTCTGACTTTCCTTGCAATTGCGTTTATATACCACTATTTTGACTTTTAACTCGCAATTGTGAGTTTATATCACACAATTCTGAGGGAAAAAAGTCAGAATTGTGAGTTTATGTTCCACTATTCTGAGAAAAAAGTTGTGAGAGTTGTGAGAGAAAAAGCAATTTTTTTTTCATTCAGTGGTGGAAACGGTCTTCCATATGATATTAAAAACCACAGTTCACAAAAAAAAACATTAAGAAAACATATTTCTAAAATATATATAAAATATATTTCTGATGGTGAATTTATATGTCAGTGTTTGTAGAAGATATTCCTATAACCATTTACTACAATGTAACCTCATTTGACTCTTCAAGGACTTTGGGCGTAATTGTAAGTTTGCTGCAAAATTAAAGCCCACTCATTTATATTTGACAGCACAACCAAACGTCAGCCAGCTTATTAAGGTTTTTTTGAAATATGCATGCAGAGATGCTCGGGATGACTTTGATTTAAGGCGACCGTTGTGATGATGTTCTTTCTGTGGTTAAATAAGCGTGTGTTGGCAGTCATGCTTTGGCCATTTGCATGACAGGTGCTGTTTTGCATGGTCAGCATTTTGTTTCTGTCGATTGATTTCCAAACTACTTGCGAGGTACTGTTTACAAATTGCCTGAGGCAGGGCTCTATTGATATGACCCGGCCTGCAATATGTTAGTAAAGCGATACGTCCCATAAGGTCCCAGTGGAGCGTCCTGGCGAGGGAGGGCATAACTGCTAAAATTAATTGCTAGATACAGTTGCTAATCCTGTGAACATGGATGCAGTGAAGTATAGAACTCAACAGAAGTTCAGATCAGTATAGGCAGTTAAATAGCTTGGATAGTGTGATTTTAATTGAAAACAAACAAAACAGGTCTTTAAAAAAAACAAAAAAAAAAAACACTACCAGTCAAAAGTTTTTGAACAGTAAGATTTTTAATGCTTTTAAAGAGGTCTCTTCCGCTCACCAGCTTGCATTTTTTTGATCCAAAATACAGCAAAAGCAATATTGAGAAATATTTTTACTATTTAAAATAACAGCTTTCTATTTGAATATATTTTAAAACGTAATTTATTCCTGTGATCAAAGCAAAATTTTCAGCATCATTACTTCAGTCTTCAGTGTCACATGATCCATCAGAAATCATTCTAATGTGCTGATTTGCTGTTCAAGAAACTTTATTATTAATATTATTATTATTATTTAAAACAGCTGAGTATAAATAACAGCTGACTATTGATAAATAGAAAGATCTAAAGATCAGCATTTATCTGAAATAAAAAGTTTTTGTAACATTATACACTATACTGTACCATTCAAAAGCTTGGGGTCTTAGAAGGTTTTTTTGGGCAAAGAAATTATAGAAATGAATTTGTTTTTTTAGCAAGGATGCTTTAAATTGATCAAAAGTGATGATAACGACATTCATAATGTTACAAAAAATTTCTGTTTCAGATAAATGCTGTTCTTCTGAACTTTCTATTCATCAAAGAAACCTGACAAAAATTCTACCCATCTGTTTTCAACATAATAATAATAGTAATAATAATAATAAATGTTTTTGAGCAGCAAATCAGAATATTAAAATGATTTCTGAAGGATCATGTGAATGGAATAATGTTGCTAAAAATTCAGCATTGAAATCACTGGAATAAATAATATTTTAAAATATATTCAAATAGAAAACAGTTATTTTAAATAATATAAATTATTAAATAAAAAAATATATTATTAAAATTTAAACAATGCCCGCACTGATAGGCTTGTGGGCAGTGCGCTGACATATGGTGCAGTTGCGCCTCAGGTGTCCCAAACTCGAATTCCGCCTCATGGACCTTTCCTGATCCCATCACCCCCCACCCATAAAAAAAACAAAACATTTAAAACAAAGATTTTCTATTTACATGGATTTTAAAATGCAATTTATTCATGTGATTGCAAACTGTTTTAAAAACTGTTATGCTGCTTAATGTTTTTTGTGGAAACGTTTTTAGGATGTTTTTTTTAGAAATTTCAAAAGAACAGCATGAATTTAAATATCTTTACTGTCACTTTTGGTCAATTTAATGCACCTGCTGATTAAATGGTTTTAGTAATTAAAAAAAGTAGCACTGACTTTAATCTTTTGAGCAGTAATGAAGATTTTTAATTTTCAGTAATAAAAGCAACAAGTTAATAATTTAATGAAAACAATTTAATAATAGCTTGTTTACATAGGGGTTTTATAGTATTTTGTAGTATTATTGTATTTTTTATTGAAGTTATATATATATTTTTTGTTGTATTTATATGTTATATTGTGACTTCCTTCTGAGCAGAAGCAAGAAAATCATACAGGTTTTTGTGTCACTAAAATGTGTCACTAGTACAATATGCAGGTGGTAAATAATAGGAGCAGTAGGAGTGCGGCAAGCTGGTGGTCTTGGCTTTGACTTTCCTCTGCCTTGCACTACCACAAAGTGTCACATCATCATCCTCAGAGGTTATCGAAACCCTGGCGTTACCAGCTGCGAGCTTACTTATATCCACGCATCACCTTTGAAACTGTCTGCTAACTCCGGCTCTGCGGCAGAGTGGCGGCAATCGCATCTGATCAAGGTGAACAGATCCATGCACGGAGTGCAGAAATGGCAAGAGCAGCCGGCGATGTGCCCGCACACAAAATGGGAATGTGCGGAATAGAGCGAGGCATTATGGGATGCTAATGGTGTCATTCTCTTGCCAGCGAGCCCGGAGAGGCCTGCTTGTTTCTATTCCGCAGTGGGAAATGAGCTCTTATCTGTCCCTCTGAAGATAAGAGACAGACCCCTCTCTCTCTCTCTCTCTCTCTCTCTCTCTCACCCCGCTTCTGTTTTTTCAGACTTGAAATTTACAGTACTGTCTCTTGAGATGAGGCAGCTCACCCCAACTGTTAGAGGATGACAAACAGATTCAGCATGCAAAACTAATTTTGTATGACAGAAGCACTTCCTGTCTAGCCATGGCCTCCGAAATACCTCCACTAAAGCTCTTTATACTACACACTAAACAAGCAAAGATTGACAGTTGTGCTCCAGCTATTGTGACAGCGGTACCTCCTAGAATATACTCTGCTTTGAACGTTACCATGTCGGCCTTGTGTGTTTCTCACCGTTCCCAGAAGTCAACATGAGCGACGAGTCCAGAGGTCGATGGATGTGTCGATTCACGCTGACGCAGTCGGCGGCAGCGATTCAGCAATACGGCCGCATGTTTTCCCACGGTGGATAATATTTTATCGATTAGACGAGGGTTGAAATTTCTCATAGACATTTAGCATGCCTCGCTTGCTGTAAATATAGCTGTTATGAGTTTACGTAGACGTGCTCAAGAAGACCTTTATCGGATATTGCGGATTCACCCTCCATGGCCAGTGCCAGGGTTTTATATTACATTGTTTCACAATCAAAACATAATTACTGATTTTTAGGCTCACATTTGCTTTGGATCTGCTTTCCAGGGCTGCTCTTCAAACACGGTCTATTCCTTGAGATCAATACGGAGACACTTAAAAGCATTGCAGTGTCCTTAACCACAAAAAGGTTCATTTTAATTAATGGAGCTTTGCGAATCAATCAATCATACATCATAAAAACATTCCACCTGCTCCCACAGGATAGGAAATGGACTGATAATAAATGTTTAATGGCTGAAAGTGAAGGTTGATTGTCTATTGAATTATGCCATTTTATAAATGCATTTGAGTAAAAGAGACAGAAATGGCATTTTCTCTCACTTTTATTTGCACCAGATGCCAATCTATATGGAACAGCCATTCAAGACGAATAAGACCAGACATAGATTGTCATGTTGTAGAGACAGAGACATATAGTTCAAGTGAATTAATAAATGGCTCGGATTTACTGGAATTAGTGAATGGATAGCTTGAATTTCTGATCATGAGTCAGTCCTTCCTCAGCTTTCATTACGTGCACAGATCTGTTTGAATTGTGTAGATGGAAAGTTCACTTTTACGCTTTCAACCTATTGAAATCAAAGTGTCTGTCGTCTGGTTACCTTGACTGAAGTGGAAACACTAGTTCTGTTGTAAACCCTGAGCTGTATCCCTAGGAAATCTTTTAAGGTATGCTGCCTTCTAAGGTAGCTAACACAGATAGGAAACACAATGCAGTAAGAGCTGGGGGGTGAAAACCTTTGAACAGGATGTCCAAATGTTGAAATTTCTTTTTTTTTTTTCCCCATTTAGTACTGCCCTTCAAAAGCAACAAAGTTACTTTCATGTTTCCCGGAAGACAAATTAAGTACAATTTACCTTGATCTTCAAATTTGAAAAAGTTTTCACCCCCCAGCTGTTAATGTGTCATGTTTCTTCTGGAGCATAAGTGACTGTTTTAACCTTTTTTAATAGTTGTGTTTGAGTCCCTCAGTTGTCCTCAGTGTGAAAAGATGGATCTCAAAATCATACAGTCACTGCTGGAAAGGGTTTGAATATGCAAAAGATGATGGAAAACCAAAAGAATCTGCAGGACCAGGAGGATTTTTCTTAAGAGCAGTGCTCAGTTTAACTGTTCAGAACAAGGGAATTATGAACAACCATCACAAAACAAAAAAAAACAGTCGTAGATCATCCAGGTAACCACACACAGTATTAGGAACAAAGGGTTCCCAAACTTTTGAAGGGGGTTATTTTAATAATTTCAGATATTTTTTTTGTATTGTGGACCTTCCTTTATGTAAAAAAATCGTACTCAGGACAGTACTAAATAAAATATAACATGCATTTTGTATGACCGCTCTTATTTTGATTCTGCAAGGGGTTCCCAAACTTTCAATGTATATAATATAATTTTCTTATATAGCCTTCCTAATCCCAAAATGCATTGCAACAAGCTCAATAAAAAAATAAATTCCAACAAGGTGGATGAGATTAAAGCAACCTGATCTCATGACGAAAACTTTTTCACGAAATGCAAAATAAGTACCAATAAGTACATATCAGTGCTGTTTACAACAGAAATGTCCACTGAAATGTCCCTGGAACAGATGAACGTACATATGGTACATTTTATGTGATGTTGGTTTTGTTCGTGTCACCGCATTTCTGACTTGAAATGTCCATTGACTGGCGCTACAACTCTAATGCTCCATGACGTTTTAAAATAACATACCATCTGCACTACACCTAAACCTACCCGATAGTATGAACAAAAGCGATTGTGACGTAAAAAGGAATTGCAAGCGTGCCGTTTTAGCTTGTTTGTGAGTCCATCGTGAGAAGTTGTGTCCATTTTCAACCCTCTGCCAAATTATTACCCCTGCTTGTTGAAATCGCTATATGATTGCCTAATCCTAACCCCTCCACCACACCTAACCCTAAACCTATACTAGGGGGATAGTAATCTGTCTCCTTGCTGTTTTTACATTGAAACATTTAGAATTATTATACAGGTTCATCTCAATAAATTGGAATGTCGTGGAAAAGTTTATTTATTTCAGTAATTCAGCTCAAATTGTGAAACTCGTGTATTAAATAAATTCAATGCACACAGACTGAAGTAGTTCTTTGGTTATTTTAATTGTGATGATTTTGGCTCACATTTAACAAAAACCCAACAATTCACTATCTCAACAAATACAAATTAGATACAAATTAGAATATGGTGACATGCCAATCAGCTAATCAACTCAAAACACCTGCAAAGGTTTCCTGAGCCTTCAAAATGGTTTCTCAGTTTTGGTTCACTAGGCTACACAATCGTGGGGAAGACTGCTGATCTGACAGTTGTCCAGAAGACAATCATTGACACCCTTCACAAGGAGGGTAACCCACAAACATTCATTGCCAAAGAAGCTGGCTGTTCACAGAGTGCTGTATCCAAGCATGTTAACAGAAAGTTGAGTGGAAGGAAAAAGTGTGGAAGAAAAAGATGCACAACCACCCGAGAGAACCGCAGCCTTGAGAGGCTTGTCAAGCAAAATCGATTCCAGAATTTGGGTGAACTTCACCAGGAATGGACTGAGGCTGGGGTCAAGGCATCAATAGCCACCACACACAGACGTGTCAAGGAATTTGGCTACAGTTGTCGTATTCCTCTTGTTATGCCACAAACTGATCACCTCCATGCCACGCCGAATTGAGGCAGTAATTAAAGCAAAAGGAGCCCCTACCAAGTATTGAGTACATATACAGTAAATGAACATACTTTCAAGAAGGCCAACAATTCACTAAAAATGTTTTTTTTTATTGGTCTTATGAAGTATTCTAATTTGTTGAGATAGTGAATTGGTGGGTTTTTGTTAAATGTGAGCCAAAATCATCACAATTAAAAGAACCAAAGACTTAAACTACTTCAGTCTGTATGCATTGTATTTATTTAATACACGAGTTTCACAATTTGAGTTGAATTACTGAAAAAAATGAACTTTTCCACGACATTCTAACTTACTGAGATGCACCTGTATCTGCCAGGTGAGCTGTGGCAAGCTTTTTTGCATGCGCTCAAGTGCTTATTAGGCTATGTAGGCAATTGAAGCCTCATTATTATGATTTATATGGTTTATTAAGCATGCAACTAATAGTCGACTAATCCATAATATGAACTATTCGACCAAAAAAATTGTTAGTCGAGGGCAGCCTTAGTGATATGTACTTATTTGTTCGTATTTCACGTCTTGCAAAAAACGTCCCACAGGTAGGTTTTTATCATGAGATCAGGTAGGATTAAAGGGACAGTTCACCCAAAAATGAATATTACCCCATTATTTACTCACCCTCAAGCCATCCTAGGTGTATATGACTTTATTCTTTCAGACAAATACAATCAAAGTTATATTAATAAACGTCCTGGCTCTTCCAAGCTTTATAATGCCAGTAAATGGGTGTTGAGATTTTAAAGTTCAATAAAGTGCATCCATCCATCATAAAAAGTGCTCCACATGCCTCCAGGGTTAGGGATGCGTGTGTTAGAAAAAATCTATATTAAATCATCCGCTGGAACGCCACCGTCTTATGTATGTGCATACATTTTTTAAATATGGATATGATTCTTATACAAGCACATCGCTTTGCTACAGAAGCCCCTGGAGCCACGAGGAGCACTTTTTATTGGACAAAATCTTGACCACCATTCACAGCCATTATAAAGCTTGGAAGAGCTATGTTTTAGAACCATGCTTTTGCTTCTGGGTGTATTGGATTTCTGTATTTATATTCTGAACTGACAAGACTACCTGGCTGACTTGGTGATAAACCACTAAGGACTGAATACCTATGATAAGAATGAGTAAACAGTCTCAAAGGATAGCATGCAAACTGTTTTCTAAACACAACTTTTAGCTCTTTGATGCGGCTTGATATGAAACGATATTGATTCTCGAGTCACGTCAAAAAAAATACACACACATTTACACACATTTCCAGCCCATTAATATTTTAGATGATTTGATTATATAATGATAGTAGACTGGTACTTCAGACAGATTTGATAAGAATGAACTTAAAATGGCTGCCTTGGGTAAAAAAAAAGGCCTCAGTGCCTCTGAAGTGGATAGTTATGTAAAGGCTCTGTCATCCCAGCCTCCATGGGATGGCGTGTACCCTGTCTAATCCCAGTCTAAATATTATGCTAATGACTAGCCGGAGCCCACGATAATACGACTCATAGTGTGCGGTGATATGTTGAGTTGACGTGTTTCAGACCTCTCTTGTGCATGAAGGTGAGATTCATTTCCTCCTAGATCCAAAGAGGGGATTTTTTTTTGAAGGTTGTTTTGGTGCCATGTTTATGAATGCATAAAGGATGGCATTTGTATTGCACGGACAAAGCGTGACATTTGTATTGGTACAAAACCAGCCATGCAAGTCTGTATGGCAGTTTATTATTCCACATATGTTTTTTTTTTTTGTCGCAGTTTGTATTCTGTCATAAGAGTACTTTCATGGGAAACTTCAAAAGCATCAAAGTCTTTTACATTCCCGCCCTCCGATCCCCTTAATATCATGTTTTGATTGAGTAGGAAAATCATTTCCCAACAGTCTCTTGTAGGGAACCAGGAAATTTTGATCTCCGTGGAGAGGATTTATTTATTTTTTGCAGGTAGCTTGACACACTTCAGGAAGTATTGCTTTCTTCTCAACGCTGTTGTTTTATTGGGCAAATAAATCAATAGTTGTTTTCTGTTGTTATCCGACTCGAGAGGAAAAATGAGCACAGTAGGCCAACGAATTGTTTGTTTATGCGGCACACATTAGCTAAGTGTAATTAGAGTTTGGTGAACAGATTTGTGTTTGGGTATTAAAGCATAGCCCTAAATTACTCATCTAAATAATGATTGTTTGCTTCTTGCTGTGTTTCTATGTAAAAACTTGTTTTTTGTTGCTTGTGTGTGTGTTCTTGTTGCATTGTATTAGTAATTGATTTTTACATTTTAGCGGATCTAGCTGATGTTTACTTAATATTAAAATATGAGGTATTCAGCAAATTTGGTGCTTCATATTCTGATTGCAACTTGCTGTGTAAAAATAGCTGGAACCACAATTTTGTGTGTGTCGGACAACATGAGCTGTGTTGCCAAGCACTGTTAGACTAAAATGTGTCATGGTTTTTCAGAATAAATATTAACAATAACACCACATGGAAAGTCCAATGGATAAATCTATCGACTCACTGACTGCATTCCAATCGGAGCAGCTGGTCTCATTAAATTCAGATGCAATTGGATGAGAAAATGGTTGTATCTTTGCATTGAATCCGGAGAGAGTTGAGTTCTAAGAGGATAGTGTATGGGTTGCAAGCTTAAATAGCTATCAGACGGCACCAACCAAATACATCAGAGATCTGTGTCACATGAAAGGAATAACATGAATATGTTGCATCTGTTCAAATCAAATGAATAGTTTTCACAAAAGCTTATTTTTCACAAAGACATCAAAGATCAATTCAGTAATTCCCAGAGGAATATTTGAATGCTCAGAAGCTGCTCTGTAAAATTGTCTGAATTAGTGGAAATTTCCATTATGTTTTGTGTAGTTTTTATTTATTTATTTTCTTCTGACCATCAAGGCTGCATGTAGTAATATTGTGAAATATAAACACATGCACACAAAAATTATTTTAATATGCTTTAAAATGTAGTTTATTTCTGTAAGCCATTACTCCAGTCCTCAGTGTAGGGCTGTCACGATTCCTCGATTCAATTTGAGTACCCGATTTAATAAAAAAAATCCTCGACTGCATTTTGCCCGTGTCACGTAGCCAGCGAAATACAGGAAGTGGAGCATTTCTGTGGTAAAGAAATGGCCAAATATCAATGATGAAGTGGACATGATTAAGTCTGTTTTTATTACCACAAAAAAAAAAGAAATAGAACTATCCGATTACTCAATTAATCGTCAGAATAATCAACCAACTACTCAATTACCAAAATTATTGTTAGTGACAGCCCTACTTCAGTGTCTCGTGATCCTTCAGAAATCATTCTAATATGCTGATTCTAATTGTGCTGCTTAATATTTTTTTTGTAGAAAGTTGAAAAGAACAGCATTTATTTGAAGTAAATATTTGATTTGTTTTAAATCTTTTGTATTATTATAAATGTCCTTGCCGAATAACTTACATTACTGATAACAGTTTGAGGCATTTTTGAGATCTTTGCGAAACTTGTATCAGAGGTCGCGTTAACCGAAAATTGTCCGTCATTTGACCATTTTTTTTTATCGGTGACGGAAAAATCTGAAGGCCGTCCGTCATTTTGGATTACACTGAGGGTGATCTATTGTAAAATTTTAGCTGTAATTCCCACCCCTGTCCAGTTGGTGGTGAGTGCGCTCCAATGTAGCAGCAGAGCATGGGATCCAGAACAAAAACGGAACTGTCACGAATGTTTTCCTTTGTGTTTGATTACACACAGGCGAGTACACAGAAGCTACAATGATCTATCACGCCACATTAAAGAGTGCCAAAATGGTATTTATTGCGTGAATTTCCTAATGAAATAGACAGAATTTGAAACTTTGTTTTATATCAGAAGTAACACAAAGCCTAGCCTATTGCTATTTTTTAGAAGGAAGACGCACTATGTACTGTTTATTCATCAACTGAAAACAGCATAGACCAAAAGATAGACTGTGATTTAAGAATTGATTTTGGTTCATTAAAATGAGAATCTATTAAAATCGAGAAATAATAATTTTTTTTTTTTTTGGTTTGACAAGCCTTAGGGTATTTTGTTGTTTTTAAACACTGCACTGTCGTCCTGTAGGTTCATGATTAAAAATGAAGCAATTAAATGTTTTATTCTAATTAAACTATGAAAATTATAATGACAGGTCTTAATATATTATAACAGAATTTTTACGACCCTGTCCGTCAAATGACGGACAATGTTAAAGTCTAGCGCAATAATATATATATATATATATATATATATATATATAATTTATTTTTTTATTTATTCATTTATATATGAATATTCCTTGATTCAATTAGAGTAACGTTACTCGATTTAAAAAAAAAAAATTCTTGACTACTTTTTGCCTCTGCTGAGTAGCCGGCAAAGTACCGGAAATGGCGCATGCCAAATAACTTGCATAAGTTGCATTTTTTTAAAATAATTTTCTTCTGACCACCAAGGCAGCATTTATTTAATTAAAAATACAGTAAAAATAATAATTTTGTGAAATATTATTACAATTAATACAAAAACAACAAAAACTGTGTCACGATTCCTCAATTCAATTTGAGTACTCGATTTTTTAAAAATTCTTGACTACATTTTGACCGTGTTGATTAACCGGCAAAATACTGGAAGTGGCACATTCCACGGCTGAGAATCCATGACACACATTATTCAGACCATTTTCCAAGGCTTCATGATGTATTAAATCCATTAAATCTGTAAGTTTGGGTTTATTATAACATTCATCTGGGAATGCAACATGCGCCATTTAATCAAATTTGTACAGTAAATCAGTTATAAACTGATAAACTGTTTATCGTGATTTCAAAATAGAAGTTCAAACCCTCACTTTGAGTTTACATGTTTTGATGTCCACATATTAAAAAAAATTTGAATTGGCTGTAGAATTTCTGCCGTAAGGAAATGGGCAAATATCAGTGATTATTACCACAAAAAATTCATTATAATTGTCCGATTACTCGATTAATCATCTGAATAATCGACCAATTACTCGATTACCAAAACTATTCTTGGTGACAGCCCTACTTAAGTGTCACATGACCATTCAGAAATCATTCTAATATGTTGATTCTAATTGTGCTGCTTAATATGTTTGTAAAAAGTTCAAAAGAACTTTGATTTGTTTTAAACCTTTTGTATCAGTATGAATGTCTCCGAATAACTTGCATAACTGACAAGATTTGAGGCATCTTTTAGATTTTTGTGAAACGTTTTGACAAGAGCAAGTCCAAGCATTGTCTGTTTAATCACCATTTAATATTACTGATGTGTAGAGGAAGCGACTAATGTTAACTGAATTCACAATTATGATTTCTCTTTTTTATCAGTAGATGAAATTGAAAATGGAAAAGAGATTAGAAAGAATCTCCCTGTGTTCTGAAATAAACTCATTTACGTGTAAAAATCTATAGCCTGTTAGTGCAATCAGTACGTCTTTCTGTGCATGCTGTGAACTTACTGTGAACTTTCTGCATTTCTTCAGCTCGCCACTTGGGACCCCATCCACGGACTGAACGGGACACTGACAGATCGAAAGCTGGAGAACAACATGCGCGGGGTCGTCCTGCGGGTGGTCACTGTACTGGTACGTACCGTTACAGCTTTACCAGTAAAGTCGAGTCAAGGGCTTTATACGGCAACTTACAGCTACAATAGTTCTCATAACTACAAAGTTTTACAAGATGTCAGTGCTTTAATATTCACTGATGCTCAGAGATATCTTTCCCTTTACCTCTCTAATATAAATGACATCAAACTGACTTAATTAGGACTTCCCATGTCTAGGAGTTCCTCTGTTTGACTGGACCTCATAAGGTCGAAGTAACCCCAGAGTAATCCATATTCATTCCAGTGAGCTCCAGAGGTCTGTTCACATCAAGTCACCCGTTTCTTAGTTCATTAAGAGTGAATTTTGGGGTGCGATGAACGTAGACCAGGGGAGCTGGGTTATATTGAGATTTGAGGTTTGCTATCTACCCTCCAGCGCTGATTTGAGTGAGTCCCTGGAGTTCTTTAAAGATTCAGAGGTTTAAATTCTTCATATCCCTGCTTTGAAGTCGGTTGGAGAAGAAAGCGGTGATGCTGCTTCTCTACGTATCTTCTCTCTCTTTTTCTTTGCCCCTCTTTTTTTCCTTTATTCTGTGATTTCTCAGTGTGACAGAATGCTCTGTGAATAACTTGCGTCCACAATTGCTAACAATGAGCATTCGGTGGAGGCTGTCGTGTTAATGCACTCCCTCTAGTGGCTGATGAAGCGGGGGACTAGAACTGAATGCGCGCATGCCCACGTTGGCAAACTGTAGATACGTGTCTCACGGTTTAAATTGAGAGCTGAAACATTGTGTGGCCCAAACAGTATTTGCAGGCTTCTGTAAATAAGGTAAATTGTGTATCATCTTACTGGTCGCCGACTGCATATTCAAATTACAGTCAGTCAAATATTTCACAAACAAACACACTATGGCTTGGTGGATCTGTGAAATGTATAGAAGATGAGTGATGCATTTTTTATTAAATCTAAATAAGTTTCTTAGCTTCAGTAATATTTGCAGACAGTGAACTAGTTGAACTTGAACTAAGTTACAACAATTGTCTTGTGATTGAAGTGTAGAGTTTGTTCTGTTTTAGTACATTTTTTGTCATTTTGCACATTTTGTTAAAACAAAAATATAGCATTACTTATTATTTTAAATAAAAGTATTGACGTATGAAGACATTTTTATTTAATATATGTAATTTAATATATATAAGTTAATATATACATTATTTAATATTTATTTTATATAATATATATTAAAAAGATATTAAAAATGCTTATTGATCTTGTTGGGAATCTCTGATATCTGCAAGCCTTATTGCTCAATTCTGATTTATTTAAGGCCGCATTAAATTAATAAATAATTTGATTTTTTTTTTTCCCAAATTTGTTTTATTTACGTTTTATTCTGTTATTTTTTTGTTTGTTTGTTTTTTTTTGGTTTGTTTTTTTCCATTTCAATTTTTCTGGATTCCTTTTAAAAATATTAATCAAAAAGCATGTCCAATCAATTGAAATCATGAAACTTTAACAGCAATTTATTAAAAGTTTAACAAAAATTACATTTTTAAGGCCCTATTAATTTTTTTTTTCTCAAATTCAGTTTTTTTTTTTTACCAAATTTTCTATTTTTTGGGTTCCATTTTAATGGTTTCATTTAGAGCCCAACCGATAAAGGATTTTGAAGGCCGATACCGATACAAATATTTATTGGTTTTAAAATCCAATATTCCGATATATCGGCCGATATTTTTTATTTTATTTTTTTTTTAATTTAGGAAACGCGCAACAAAACATTAAGAGATTTCCCTAACATTAGTTATTTGTAGTTATTTATGAGTTTTAACTAACATAATATGATAATGCATTTTAAAAAGAAACTTGTTTCTTTTATTGTCACAATTACAATGTCAGCTTGCTTATCCCTTTACCTGCACTTTTTAAATTCTTTCCACCAAGCTACATCAAACCATTTTCAATCATCAGTTGCTGCCTGCCTTCTAAAACCTACTATTTAGCGATCTAAATCCATTATGTGACTCGTTAATGCTGCGGCTGAACGACAGTCTGCAACGCACACTTGGCGTCATTGGATTTCACACACATGTAAAAGAAAAGCTAACTTTTATGCACAAGCTACGTTTGATACTTTTTCTCTATGTCTAAATGTTCACTCCTCGCAAGTCTAACTTACATTTTACAATGCAGGGACTGTAACTAGAGATATGCTAGTTATAAATACAGTAATCATTACTTTATTTAGGCAGAATAAGTTTGTTGTGGTTTCCAGGCTCATTAATGTTAACGTTAGCGGTCTTCCACTGATAGTGGCATTAGCTAGCTTTGTGGTTAGCTAGTCTATGATGAGCCATAATTTAGCAATGGTTAACGTCATACTGCAAATTGTAAAACATACATTTTCAATATAACAGGCCAAGGAGAGATGATACGTCTCATTGCTATAACTGTCACGCTATTAAAGAAATACTTCAGTCTCACTGTCAAAAGTTAAAAGGACAGTCAGTCAACTACACTGTAACAACGTAACGTAATTACTAGCTAATTCCGCTTCACTCTCGGCTTATTTAACAGCAGCAAAACTGGACATGATAGTCACGAATTTTGTCATGCTTATTTGAGTTAAGAGAACTGATGGGGATGTTCTTTTAATTGTTATTCAAGCAATGTATGTCTCGTGACCAACTCACCATGAACACACTTCACCGATGATCTCACTCGCGGATAACTGGTTCTCTCTGCCCGACTCTGGCTGGATCAGCAGGTTGCAGGATGTGTGGCGCGTTATACACGAGTGTTGCCAACAGGGACGGTGTAGAGTGCCCTCTGGTGGACAAACTATACAACGCCAACACTCATGACATGGTGTTTCGTCCGTTTTTATTTTATTTTTGAAATATTCATTTATCGGCCATTATAAATGCCGATACCGATAGTTTGGAAAATGCCTAATATCGGCCGATAATATCGACCTGCCGATAAATCGGTCGGGCTCTAGTTTCATTAAATTTTAATGATCAGAAGCATCTCTAATTAACTGATTTTATACTATATATATATATATATATATATATATATATTTCTGGTAAATAAATTCTGGTAAATTTTCCTTAAAAACAATATTTAAAAAATGATTTTATTCATAGTAGTAGTACTATCTTTACATTAAGTAATACATTTCTGTCACAGTTTCTTCAAGTTAAAACAAACTTTTTTAAACAAACTTGACGGTTGCTGTGATGACTTTTCTTTGTTTGTATATGATATGACGATAATTTTTTTCAGTATAACAAATAATAAAATGTTCATGAAGTGACTCTCTGAGCAGTTTTACAGATTATGTTTACGTGTTCATCTACTCATATATTGAAGCGGCAGAGGCTGAAACCATCACGTGACCTTAAACAAAACGAAATAGCGCGTCTGCGCCATTCATTCACACAGAGATGCGCAGATTCATATTTAAGTAGTAGTTTTGCGGCTTAATATTCACAGACACTAGTCCATATCGCGTTTTGATTTAAATGTACTGACCTACTTTTGATTTATTCATCATTTCCCTGGTGAAAAAGCAGCATATGCTGGTAGGTATATTTTGATGCTGGGATGCTGGTTAGGTATGTTTTGATGCTGGTTTAAGCTGGTCCGTTGCTGGTTTATGCTGGTCGTTTGCTGGTTTATGCTGGTCATGTTGCTGGTCAAGGACCAGCATAAATCAGCAAAGAACAGCTTAAACCAGCATCAAAACATACCTACCAACATATGCTGGTCTTTTCACCAGGGTTATAAGCCAATGTGCTGCGGAAACATGTCAGTATTTGCTATCTATTAAGAATGAAACACAGTTTGCCTTATCACCGGCACTAAATGTTCTGCTCAAAGACCCTGGGATAATAAGATGACAAGTTTTATTTGCAGTTTACAGTTTTTTCCAGCCGGGCATTAATTTCTATTCCTTCCATAGAGACTAATTGAAGCTGTGATGTCTTAGAGTGCAAAATAGTAATTTCTGGTTCAAACATTGTATTAAAATCAGGATGAATTGAAAAAACAAAGAAAGATAGAGTGCCAGTGCTGTACCATAGAGTCTTGTGGTGAGACATATGGTTAGGGAGGCGGGGAGCTTGGAACCATGGGATATGTTGTCATTTGTAAAGTAAACCTTCAGGTGGATGGGGAAGGCGCATGCTCCCTGCTGGTGGCTGATGGAGCGCTCCCTTTGGTCTTACAGCTAGTTTGGTAGCGGCCCGCCGGCTCCTTCCAACTTAAACTCCCCGCTGCTCCCAGCCGCCCCAGTGGCAGGCATGTCAGGATACGCGACGTGCCAGCTCTGACAGCTCTTCACCGGTCTAAAAAATGCTGGTGCTGTTCCAAACACTAAAACTGACTGAGGATACACACACACATCTGCCGTGAAACCTTGCAGTCTCAATGCACCATGACACATGTTTTTGATTCACTCATAGCTGCATGCATGAGAGAATCTTCAGAACATCTGAAAAGACTGAAGTAGTATAGTATATCCATATGAATTAATAATCAAGTTATATGAATTTTTAATCCATTATATGAATGCATATGAATTATTAATGAATACATATACTGATATAGACAAAACATTTTGTAATAAATATTGTAAATTATTAATTCATAAACTTGTATTTTTTTGCCATTAGCACAAGAGATTTTACAATCTAAACTTGTCATAAAAAGTTTAAATTATCTTTTTTAGTTTTGGAATGATGTTTAAAGAGACTTACTGATCTTGACAGGAGCCTACAGGGATCCTCTATATGATATAATTTCCTGTTCTATATTCCTGCACTATATGAACTGATTTGGCAGACTGAAGATTTTTTAGGGGTTCAAGCGCATAGTGCTGAAACCTTATTGTAATTGTTAGAATGGTCACGGATCAGCGATCTCCACGTAAAACTGATCGTGCAGACCAAACCGTAAGTTCTAGAGACTTGAAACTTGGAGGGATGGTAGTATTCATACCGCCTAGTGATCAAAAGTACGAAATCGTTCATAACTCCTAAACCAGACAAAATACACGCCTCAGATTCTACATTTTCAGCTACTTTGCATTTTTTGAATAACCTACTTTTGCGAACTAGTCCTAGGTTTTTTGCCTGATTGGAACCAAACCAGTGCAGATAGATTCTCTGGAGACTGAATATCAAAAATTATCAAAAAAAAGTTGACCTTTCAACTCACCGTTGCAAAGGGACGCCAAAACGTTCGAAAGGGGCAAGACCACTTTAGTAAAATGCCTACAACTCTAAGCTCTAAGAGAGAAAAAGGAAAGGAAAGGAAAGGAAAGGAAAGGACATGATGTGTGGCCAAGTATGGTGACCCATACTCAGAATTTGTGCTCTGCATTTAACCCATCCAAGTGCACACACACAGTAGTGAGAAGTGATCAAACACGCACACACACACCGTGAACACACACCCGGAGCAGTGGGCAGCCATATTGCTATCGCTGCGGCGCCCGGGGAGCAGTTGGGGGATCGGTGCCTTGCTCAAGGGACTCACCTCAGTCGTGGTATTGAGGGTGGAGAGAGCGCTGGATATTCACTCCCACCACCTTCAATCCCTGCCGGACCTGGGACTCGAACCCGCAACCTTTCAGTTACAAGCCCGACTCCCTAACCATTAGGCCACGGCTGCCCCCCAAAAAACATGGCTATAGAGAAAAAAATGGCAATAATTGTGCAACAATTTGTCCAATCAACGTGAAATCTTGGTCCGAAGTGCCACAAAAGTCTACATCTCAAAAAACATGGCAGAAAATTTGAGGTTAATGGGGGCTGATCGGAACAAAACTCAGTGGGCCTGTTTGACTCACGGCGTCAAAGGTCTGAGAGAAATTTAAAAGAAATCAGCCACTTGGGGCTGATATCGCATTTTTCAAGGGATGAAACGACTGTATGTTGCATGGTTTTTCGCACATGTGCACGATATTTGTATAATGCGCTATAACTCCTCATTCTGGGCAACTTTGCCTCTAGAACGACTGCTGTCAATCAAATTGTTTGTTAATTGATTGAGAAGATGTTAAAAAAAACTACTTTTAAAGTAGTCCTAGGTTTTTCACTCAATCTGGAAAAAAAAAACACTGCAGTACAATTCTCTGGACTCTCTAAGCCAATACTTATCCAAAAGAAGTTGAAATTTACCCTTTGAAAAGCTATTACGGGGTCGTTTAGAAAAGCAGCCTGTCCAAATTTACCCAAAATCCTATAAATCCTAAACAAAAACTCAAAACTTCCAAAAACATCCAAAATGCAGATGACTTTGTTTCTTCATTGGAATATATTTGGAAAAATTAAGCACTGCATGTCTCACCAATGAATCTTCTGCAGTGAATGGGTGCCGTCAGAATGATAATAAATAATAATAATAATAAAAAAAAAAATCCACAAGTAATTCACACAACTCCAGTTCATCAATTAACGTCTTGTGAAGTGAAAAGCTTGTCTTTGTAAGAAACCAATCCATCATTAGGGTGTTTTAACTTTAAACCTTCTCTTCTGGTTAAAAATCCATAATCCAGAATAATGCTTTCTGTAGTGAAAAAGTCCTACTTTTAATAATGAATTCTCCGTCTTGATGAATCTGTTTATTACAAACAGCATTTTGCTTCACAAAACGTTAATTGATGGACTGGAGCTATGTGAATTACTTTTCAGTTATTGTGATGATTTTATCAACTGTTTGAAGTCTCATTCTGATGGCACCCATTCACTGCAGAGTGTCCGTTGGAGAACAAGTGATGCAATGCTAAATTTCTCCAAATCTGTTTCGATAAAAAAACAAACTTGTCTCTCTTGAATAGCCTGAGGGTGAGTAAATTGTCAGCAATTTTGGATGAGCAACAAATAGCGTCACGTCATCGACCCACATGCAGTAATGCTACTTCCAGGATGATGTTAATGTTAGCAACATGCATCACCTCAGCCTGTGTTGATCCATACCTGCTATCGATTTCCATAGTAGCGGCAGAGATTGTCCACAAGATGCGTGTGAATTTGAATCACTGCATGTGTAGTTGAGTGGAAGGGATGGCCGTATAATGAGAGAGGGAATCAATGCAACATGGGTTGAACACGGGTGTGGGAAGCCGTACCCCTTCTGGGTCGGCTCAATAAGAGCAAGGCTACATCTCAATGTAGATAAAAAACGACACTGGAGGAATCCTGTTAAAAGGGTCATTGTCGCCGTGCTTTTGCCCCCCGTCTAAGTGCTAAAGATATTCTTCAGATCGTGCTGATGGCCAATTGGTCCAGGAGAATCCGGCAGGGGTCTCGCACAGGCCCCTCCGAGGGAAGTCTGATAGATGGCACCTCTTGGCTATAGTGCGAGTTGGCATGCATATCCTCACTTCCTCTAATAGCTTATTGAGCGAGGGGGGTCTGGTGAGGATTAGAAAGCGCTGGCTTAATGTGCAGGCTGCATGCAGTCAATAACGCTCCTTCCATGATAAATCTGCCTGACATATTCCCAGAAACACTTCAGACATCAATAGGGATTTGTTTAAGAGAATATGAAAAATAAACAGCAGGCTATTATTTTCACTGGGCCGATGGCGCCACGCTAGCGTGGTATTGAATCGCGATGGTTCGTGAGCGGAGCTGCTGGAGACTCTGGAAGGAGATGTTTGCCGTTCACATGACGGTTGGTCATTGGCCTTTAGCTAGCAGCTGTGTGTTGAATACAGCCATTCAGGCCTGTCAAAACTCCTTGCTGAGTTCAGATCCTCCAACTTCCGATTTTGCTAGTTTTTAGATCAGATAAACGAGGGTATGTAAAATGTGTGCTATCACGTGATTGTATCATGCTAGTGTGATTCCTCATGAACTTCAACAAAAAGTTCTAGTTTGTGATTTTCAGTAAACTAGGAATTCAACTACATTCTGTTAAAGGGAAACAAAATGATTAAAAAAAAGTAAGCTTCTAACAATTTCTGTCCCTACCAGTCTTTTTTTCCAGTAGAAATGCCAAATGTGATTCATTTCTACTTTTTATTTCTGTATTTTGCATTTAGACTAGCCTTTATTCACTGATAAGGGAAGGGAAGTTTTTCACAAAATAAGAACCTGTTCCTCACACAGATTATATGGCTTCAGAAGACTGTGAAGTTTTTGCCCTTTTCAAGTTTTTAAAGTTGACATGAACAGCAGTTATATAAAAAGGAGTGCATCATTTCACTCCTTTTATAAAATTCCTCCTTTTGTGTCCCAAAGGAATGTTAAAGGAGAGAAGTTCACTTCCAGAACAAAAAATTACAGATAATTTACTCACCCCCTTGTTATCCAAGATGTTTATGTCTTTCTCTCTTCAGTTGTATACAAATTATGTTTTTTGAGGACAACATTTCAGGTTTTCTCTCCATATAGTGGACTTCTATGGTGCCCCAGAGTTTGAACCTCCAAAATGGAGTTCAAATGCAGCTTCAAAGGGCTCTAAACGATCCCAGACGAGGAAAAGGGTCTTATCTGGCGAAACGATCGGTTTGCATAAACTCATAAATGTGTATTCTGGTTCAGACAGTTAGAGTAGGTTGAAAAAATCCCATCTCATTTTCTACTCCAACTTCAAAATCATCCTAAATCGCTTACATTTTTTTGTAAAGGTCTTTGATCTTCTTTGCATGTTCACTTTGTAAACATTGGGTTGGCACTTCTGCAGCCATGCAGCATGAAAATGAAGTGGGAGTTTTTCGACATTCCCTAACTGTCTTGAACTGGAATGCACAGAGTTCACGCAGAGCTAGACAAGATGAGCATTTGTGGTTAAAAAGTATATAAGCTCTCATTTCTTTTTAGAAAACAACCAATCATTTCACTAGATAAGACACTTCTTCCTCGGTTGGGATCTTTTAGAGTCCTTTGAAGCTGCATTTAAACTGCATTTTGGAAGTTCAAACCCGGGGGCACCATAGAAGTCCACTATATGAAGAGAAATCCTGAAATGTTTTCCTCAAAAAACATAATTTCTTTACAACTGAAGAAAGAAAAACATGAACATTTTAGATGACATTTGAAATTATCTGTAAATTTTTGTTCTGGAAGTAAACTTCTCCTTTAATATCATACAAGTTTGAAATGACATGATACCTATTAAATGTGTATGTGTGTGTGAGGTTCAGGTATTCCTGTTGAAAAAAAACATATGCTGGTTAGGTATGCTTTGAAGCATAGCAGCTGGTTTGAGCTGGTATAAGCTGGTCCTTAGTTTGTCCTTAGCTGGTCATGAGCTGGTTTAAGCTTGCCATGTGCTGGTCCTAAGCTGGTTGAGCAACTAAATCCTGCTCAGGACCAGCTTAAACGTACTCAAAGCAGATGTCATGCTTCAAATTATACCTAACCAGTGTATGCTTTTTTTTAAACAGAGATACTCTACATCAGGGGTGTCAAACTCAGTTCCTGAAGGGCCGCAGCCCTGCACAGTTTAGATTCAACCCTAATTAAAGATACCTGATCCAGCTAATCAAGTCATTCAGGCTTGTTTGACAACTACATGGTTTGTGTGTTAGAGCAGGGTTGGAACTAAACTCTGCAGGGCCCTCCAGCACCGGAGTTTGACACCCCTGCTGTGCATTATGGGGGCAAAATGTCTCCACTAAGATGGCAATGTCCAAAATCCTTGTCCTTGTAGGTACATTTTTTGGTCCCCATGAGGAAACGAGCTTATAACTCAGACAGAGTGAAGTTTTTTGAAAATCTAAAAACGCAGAATGTTTCCTGTGAAGGGTAGGTTTACACTGTCAGAAAATGAGGTCAGTTCTGTCACTGAGACGGTACCCTAAGGTACATGTTTGTACCTTACATACCCCTAAACGGTACAAATTTTAGTACTTTGAAAGTACATATTGGTACCTTAAAGGCATATATTAGTACTTTTAAAGTACATAGAACTGTACTTTTTTTTTCTGAGAATGTAGGTCTAGGGTAAAGGGATAGAAAATACAGTTTCTGTAGTATAAAAACCATTATGCCCATTATGCCCCTGTAAAACCTAAAAACCCAACATGTGTGTTTGTGTTTGTGTGTGTGTGTGTTCTGTTTGTCATCCTCTTGTGGTTCTGTTTGAAATGTACAGGCCAGAATTTGCTGACTCTTTGTAGCTTTTAAGATCTGAAGAACTTGAATATGAGAGTAAAGTCTTGAATCTGAAAAAAAATAAATAAATAAAAGTTGAATAAATTATTGTGATAGGCTGAATGAATGTGGCTACTGAGAGTTATATTTTGAGAGTGTGTGTTAAGAAAAATAAGAAGTGGGGCTACCTTTGGTCTTTTTGGTTTTGATCAAGACGGCTAGACGGACCATATGTCCCCACTGTGATGCTTTAATCTGGTTCTGAAGATGTCTTCCCTTTGTAATTTTTGAGTTTTCAGTTTTTTTCATTACTCTTCAGAACATAGTGTTGTGGCCCTCAAGATGGTCTTCTTTTAGGAACAACATGACTTTTAGAAATACCTCAATATCTACTAGGTCTGCGGCGTTTAATCGATTCGTGGATCGGTTCTGAGATCTTCCGAATGCATCGCGATTCTCTTTGGAATCAATTCTGAGCTTAGATTGTAACAGCAGGTGGCGGTTTGATCTAGTTTTTATCCGCACACTCAAACGCTCACAAAGAAGAGTGCTGAAGAGCACTTGTGTGTTCGGCTGAATCATGTAATTTCACCTCGGCTCAGAATGCTTTTATAATGTGAGATTAATGTAAACAGCCCATTGTGAACACCCTTGTAATTCGCTTCAAACTTTTTGAATTGTGTGGATGATTATTTTAGGTTCAAGTGCATGTAAGGATTTGGAAACAAGCAGAGCACGGCTGTTTCTAAAGCAAGCAGTGCCATCTGCTGTTCAAAGCTAAGCATAGAATCGATTTGAGAAAGAATCAGGATGTGTTAGGAAAATCATTTCTTGATTTGCGATGCAACGATTTATTGTCCCAGTCCTAATATGTACCCAGAAGGCACCGGACGTCAATATAACGTCAGGTTGATGTTGGACTCCAGCGTTGAACACATGGTGCATTTTGGTTGCGATTGAAAATCAGGTTGGCGTCAGTATTTGACGTCAATTTGACATTGACTTAATGTTGGATTCTGGTTGCACAATCTAAAAATAACAAAATATTAATGTCAGCTGACATCGTATTGGACATCAAATTAACGTTGACATTAGACTTTGAATTAACATTGAATTTTGATCATCCGACGTCGCAACCGAAATTTTACCAAATGTCAACATCAGGGCATTTATGAATCCTAAATCCCCAACTTAAAGGGATAGTTTACCCAAAAATAAATTCTGTCATTAATTACTCAATCTCATGTCATTTCTCATCCAAACATGCAAGACCTTCATTTATCTTCAGAACACAATGTAAGATATTTTTGATGAAATCCGAGAGCTTTCTGACCCTGCATAGACCGCAACGCAGTTGACACGTCCTCCCCTTCTATATGAGTTCAACTGATAGTGTTGTGAAAGTATAGTGAAGTTGTACATTTATCTCTGCCATACTTCCATAGTTTTGGGAACTTGCTTGTCCCGGAGTCTTTTTCACATTTCTGTGTAACATGCAGTTGTCAGCACTACTGAGGACATTTCCAGTCTCTCTCTAAACTTTCTCCTTATAAAAAGCATTTTCTCTGTTTGACCTTCAGAAATTCTCCAGAGCCAGTTTGGCAGTGTATGACAATGTTTGTAGACCTTTTATGAAACACCAGTAGGCCCAAGGCTCAGACTAAATCCAAATCGCATCATATCCACCTCCACAATAGTCTGCCAAGCTGGTTTTGGAGATCCACAGAGACTCGGCTCGTCTTTATCGGTGGAGAACGACTAATCAATTCAAATGGCGGCTGGTCTCGCTGCTTCAGAAGAACAGTTTCTTCAGCCATGGGCAGAGCTAATGCTTGTATGATGAGTGTGAATCCGGGTATATATTTTTCGTTTAAAATCCTTTTCGCAAAGACTTAATTTCTTTGATGTGAGCACAGTAAAACCTTAAATCCCTAATTGAGCATTAGGGATCTTATGAGTCAGGCAGAACCCACAATGAATAATGTATGAGTGACATGCACCATCAAGTTAAGTAATGTTTTGATAAATGTGAATCTTTATATTTCTGAGAGAAAATGGTTTGTCCAGACAAATGGTTTGTCCCTTTTTTATTGGATTTGACGTTTTTGTTATTATTTCAGAGTCTTGATTTTCATTCCAAGCAATTATGAACTGAAGTGTTTGAAGTGAACCATGCAAATCTTTGGAGAAACTCTACTTTCACTCCTTTTAGTATGATAATGTTGAAATGCTAATAATTTACAAGGAAGAAGTGCTGTTAAGGCCATTCTTGTCCTGGTGTGACAATGAGACAAGAGTTCAAACCTGTAGTCTTTGTGAGGTCAGTCCAGAACCTCTGTAAACATTCACTCAACTAGCCTGAAAACAAAGCTCTTCATATTTACTTTCCTCACATTACTCTTGATTGGATATGACGTGGCACTAATTCCCCTCTGACTTTTTTTTTTCTCCGAATTATGCCACAGCTCATAAGAGGAGGTTAAAGCCAAGTGACATTAAGCTTCAGCCCATATACAGCAGCATTGCCTCCTGCTGAAAATAAAATCAAATTATGAGCATTAGCTAAGCCGCTGTAGGAGCTTATGCGTCTGCTTCAGGTAAACACTTGTGTCAGCTCCAGGAACGGATCTGCCACCTTCAGAATCATGAACGTCAAGCTGTGTTCTCAGTAGACTATTTATGATACCCCGCTGACTCTAAAACCGGTGCCCTCACTTACCTCAATGTCCGTAGGCATTACCAGTCAGATTGTTTTTGAGTGTGTACGTCTCTTAATTCTCTGCAACTGTTTTTGTTGCTTTTAGCTTAGTCATTTAGTCCTTTTATAAGCTGATATAATGATTTCTATTACTCTTTCCAGGAAGAACCATTTGTGATGGTCTCCGAAAATGTGCTTGGGAAACCTAAGAAGTACCAAGGGTTCTCAATCGATGTACTGG